>QRFJ01005535.1:0-177778 GCA_006176705.1 Cocos nucifera | reverse complement strand
AGGGGCAACATTGTAATTATGCTATAATAAATAAAGTGGGTTTATTTTTTATCACATATGTGTATTTAGTGTCTGTGATAACATCCTTTGAGTTAATGGTAATGATAATTCATATTTTAAGAGTTGAAAATTTAAGACATGAATAATCATTATAAACTTCATAAAAATGCTTTCGACATAGGTCATCACGAGGATGTGTGATTATTCAGAAGGTTGTGTACAATCGCTTCTCTTTAGTAGATGAGTCTTAAGTCTATGGTGTGGAGACACCAGAGTGAGAGTACAGATACTCATTAGAGAATGAGGGCACTGAGCGTGACCACCTCGAGTAGTCATTAGGGAGTCTACCTTCGCGTCAATGACTGACTCGATGCTGTAGTAGTGTGTCTGGTTCTTTGACCTGAGGTGCATCGGTAGTTCACCTTGAGGGTGTTATAGTTTGACTATACCATTACTTGGTCTTCTAGCCATTCGAAACCCTGAGGTGTATGTTGGCTATAGCATGTTCATTGTAGGAACTGGATGGCATCAAGATGGAATCTATCTACCTCAGTGGTAGAGGAGCAGCCCTATGATGATCATGAGAATCAAGTCTAGAAGTCCATGGCCATGGCAGAGTGAAATAATAGAAAGAGCTTCTATTTAGATATTCACATCGGACTCGAATCGAATGATTACATCATATGATAGAAACTAGGGTTTGATGAGTTTACCTTAATCCTAATATGATCAGGGCTCAGATAGAAGGACTTAATCACACAGGTAGCTTGCAACCAAGAGGTTCAACATTCACTCTAAATCGGATTGCCACATATACTGCTAGGTGTCACTGGTGGGATTTGGGAGCAATTAGAATGATTTAGATGATCGATCATTCTTGCTGTTCGAATCAGAAGAGTTTCTGTCCATCGAAGGGAGTTTTGATGATGTTCGATGATAGAGATCATGACATATCCCATCTGCCATACAAAGCTGAACCTAACTGGGTCACACAAATAAGGGTTTGATGTTTGGTGATTTCTTATTTCATTCTCAGTTGGAATAATTGAATATTACTTCCCAGTTCATTGATCTGAATGATTGCCCCTAGAAGTGTATTACAAGTGTCAGCCAATTTTGGCTTCTAGGGCACATATATCTAACACGAGCTTCTCAAGCTCTTCTAAATCTTTGATCATAATCAGATAATGATCTTGGACTGACTATCCATCATGCATTTAGCCTTGAATAGTTGTTTAGTGACTTGATACTTGGCTATGTGACTCTGTTTATCAAACATCTCTTATAGGTGAGCCAATATTTGGCGAGCAGTCCTGATATCTTCATATTGATGCTGAAGCTCATCAGACATCGAGTCCAACATATAATATCTAGCCTTGTTATCTTCGTCTGTCTGCTTGTTAAGAGATGTTCTTTATTCAACGAATGGACGAGCTGGTAAGGTGGGAGGGTCATGGTCTAATATATGAGTTAACTTCTCAAAACACAAATTGATTTTTAAGTTCTGAAGCCAATCCTTGTAATTGGATTTGGTTAGCCTATGGTTATCGAGGATACGTGCTAGTGGATTCGAAGCAGACATTTTCCTATAGAGAGTCAAAGTTTTTAGCTAGATATTGTAATTAAGACTTGACCAATTTATTTTAGAGTTTTATTTTTAAACAAATTAGCTCCTACTATTTTCTCGGATCCCTACACTCCCTCTATAGAGATGCAAAAATCTTCATGATTAATGATTTCTAGTGGATGGTGCGATTCCACCAACTGACTCATCACCTCACGTAACAGTTATTGGTGATGGATTAGCCAATGAGTCAACAACTCTTGTTCAATGATTCTCTAATCATGATGCACCCAAACTTGATCTCTAATTCATGAATCTCACCATGCCCAGAATGTTGATCCACTCCTTACTTAAGTCAGACCCACCATTTGCATAGATTGGATTCCTAATTAAGTCTCTCATCGTATCCAAAATATTGAGACCAATCTATCCTTCAGCCCATAGCATCCAATGCCAAATAGATATGGTTGCATCTTTTTGGTGCAACTAAACCACTATAACCAGTTGAGAACAATCAATCTCGAAAAGGGCTTGCACATCTATAATGATGGAAGATCTTAGACATAATCTTTTCTTAGGAAGATTTGATTTAGGTCTCTTTAAACTAGACTTGACATAGTCATAACAATTATGAGTAACCTAGTGGCATGAGTTAGCTCAGATTATTGGCAACCTCAGATCAAGACTGAGCCAACAAATATGGCTAGGTAAGTTAGATCGATGGAAGGAATATGTCATTAACTCGACATGAACGCATTCGAGTCGAGTAGCTCCTAATTAAAAATCAGTCGATCGTATCTGCCAAACTTATCTTAGATACCAAATTATTGAGCCAGAATCAATTGGATTAGCCTACAATCCAGACTCTGACCACTGAGCCTAATTAGGTCTTAGCTTGATCGATCACTCATGTGATTCGATCTTGATCCAGACTTAATCATATTAGGCTGGTCAATTTAAGCACTCTTGATCCAATCTAACCAACTCTTCATTCAGTTTGATCAACCACTTAGACCTAATTGAGCTACTCAAGCCCAAACTCAATTTTATGAATATGTATTAAATTTAAAAATTCTCAATTTTTAGACTTAACATATTTTATAATCTTAATTCCTAATTAAGTTTAGGATTCATAAACAAAACATGTAAATAAAATTCTAGGATTTCAGAATCTAGGATTTTGCAGAAAATAAGTTTTTGAATTTCTGATTAAGGATGAAGGCGCGGCACCCCTACACATCATAAGAACACCCCATCGAATGGAAGGAGAGGGCATTTAAATCCTACTTTATTCTTATGATCAGACGGCAAGGGGAACATCTTAATCAGAAATATAAAAATTACAAAATTAGTTAGATCTACATCATATATTTGATATATAAAATTGATCTAACAATAAACATGTTTTGCATAAATCTCATGTATCATATCATGCATATTTTCAGATCTAAATTATCTCATAATTATCTAAAAAATTAAATTTAAATTGATTACATCAAAATAAATTCTATTCTAGATAATCATGTAGAATAATTCTACAACTAGTCTAAACATGCATTCATCATATCTCATATGAACAAAAATTAAATAATTTTATTTTATTTTTTAGATTTTATTATAATATTTATAATATTAAAAAATAGTAAATAAATAGATCTAAAAATTATAACTTAATCAAATTAAATTATGATTATGCAAGACTATGGATAGAACTATTCTACTCTATAACTAGTCATGCATCTTATAAAACTTAGACCTAAATTATTTAATTTTTTTATTTCTTTAATTTTAGATCTAATCATATCTCATGTGACATCTGAAATCACCTAATTATTATATCAAAATTAAATTAAAATTAAATCTAAATTATTTATAGGAACCTGGCTCTAATATCAGTTAAAGGGAAAAACCTATTTTTCTCGGTCAGGTTCGTTCAAATCTGATTTGATCAAGAAAAATATTTTAAAAATTTTCTACTTAGATCTAAATTAGATCTAATATTTTTTAGATTTAATTTAATATATTTAATAAAATAAAATAAATTAAATTAAATTAGATTTAAATTATACCTTGCTCTTGGGTAATCTTATTACCCTATGATGATCCTACTGATTGCTTGAGGTTCTGGATGTAGCCATGCAATCGTCTAGCCTCTATCAATATCCACTCGAGTAAAATTTAGATATTTTCTTTTTTTCAATCTTTTCTCCAAAGATCTGATCTAGATCTAATCTTGAAGATCTTCAAAATAACTTTTGAAGATCTGATGTCGTCTCTAGCAGCAGTGCTGCCTTCTTCCTTTCTTATCGTCTTTTTCTTTCCTAGATCGCACCAAATTGAAGCCCAAAGCCCCTTGGGTGTAGAGAGGAGAGAGAGAATTAGAGGTAGGCATGGAGGAGAGAGGGAGATGGCTATGTGGCATGGGCAAGGGGAGAAACTCTCTAATCCTAGGCGCAGACAGGGTTTATATAGACCCTGCTGCGCCATGCAGTGCCACATCATCCTAGCCAATCACATCTCTTCATGCAATCAGATCTAAATCTGATTGGTGGGATGACATCATCTGATCCAATCATATGAGAGCCCCTCTCTAACATCCCTAGGTGGCGCCAAGACTAGTCAAAGTGGGGTCTTTGGCACCATCTAGTTTGTTGCTAATAAGCGACTTGGAGTCCCATCTGTATGGGACTCTGGGCATCATTATCCTTGGGTGCATGCCTCCCTAGGTGTGCACCCCCTCCTTTCCTCTTTCTAGTAGGGGGGCCAAACCACTATCTGCTATCCAATGGAAGCATGACACATAGAAAGATGTCTAAGTGTCAAAGATCAATGTTTGACCAAAGTCAAAAGTTAAGAATTAGTAGGTGACGAAAAATTGCAGATGTTGTTTTAAATTTATCTCATAAATTAAGACAATCTTTTTCTGACTTGGATAAGCTACAGTCAGATCAAATAAAGGTACCTGAGTGAGTTTAAACATATTTGGCCCAGTTGAGACAATATTTAATGATTGTTGAAGGAGAACTTCAGGCTCAATCGTGTGCTAGCATGATTTCCTTGAACCTAATTGAATCTAATTCAAATGAATTGAACTGGGTTAGTCCAATTGATGATATCTAGATCTAAATCCTTATTTGTATGATCCAGTTAGGTTCAATTCTATATGATAATGAGATATGTCGCGATCTCTATCATCGACATCATCAAAATACCTTCCAATGGTTCAGAACTTTTCTGATTTAGATAACTTAGAATGATCGATCATCCAAATCATTCTAATTACTTCCAAAATTCATCAGTGACACCTAGCAGTATATGGTGACAACCCATCAAAATTAAAAATGAACCTCTCAATGTAGTTACATGTGTGATTAAGTTCTTCTATCTTGAGCCCCTATCAATTTAGGGTTAAGGTAAACTCGTCAAATCCTAATTTTTTTCATATGAATTAATCATTCGATTCAAGTCTGATGTAAAAATCTTAATAAAAACTCTTTCTATCATTTCACTCTACCATGGCCATGGGCTTATGGACTTGATTCTCATGATCATCATAGGGCTGCTCCTCATCTAGTGAGGTAGATAGATTCCCTCTTGGTGCAATCCAATTTCTACAATGAACATGCTATAGCCAACATACATCTCAGGGTTTTGGATGGCAAGGAGATTGAGTCATGGTGTAGTCAAACTATAACACCCTCAAGATAAACTATCGATGCACCTCAGATCAAGGAACTAGACACCACTGCAGCTTCGAGCCAGTCATCGATTAGAAGGTAGACTTTCTTATGACTGCTCGAGATGATCATGCTCAGTGCCCTCATTCTCTAATGAGTACCTGTACTCTTGCTTTGATGTCTCTACACCGTAGATTCAAGATTGATCTACTATAAAGAAGCGATTGTACACCAACCTTCTAGATCAATCACTATCCTCATGACGATCCTACAGTCGAAAGTATTTTATGAGTTAATAATGAAAATTCATGTCTTAAATTTTCAACTCTTGAAAATAAGAATTACCATTGCCATTAACTCAAGGGATATATCACAGACACTAAATACACATTATGATAGAAAATAATCTATTTATTATTTATAGTCAAAATTATAATTTTGCTCTTAGAAGTGTATAACAAGTGTCAGTCAATTCTAGCTTCTAGGGCACATATATCTAACAAAAAGTTAGAGAATCAAGACTATAAAAAGAATATTTTCTATAGGTTAGCTGGTTCAGTCTAAAACTAGATCGGCTAAGTCTCAGAGTACAGGCAAAATAGAGAGCTGAACGTTTGGGACTGTAGGCACGGTGCAAAACTGGACTAGCTCAATTTCAGAACTGGACCTAGTGAAACTTAGCCAACTCAATGCTAAGACTGAGCTAGCTTAGTGCACGGGCAGAGTTACGCAAGGGTCTATTTTAGGCTAGGGTCTGGGTTAATCCTAGGAGTCTTAAGGCCTAGTTTGAGAGATCTTAAGGAGGCTAATTCATGTATGAATTGAGATTAGATCCAGGAGATGAGAGCATATGAGACTTGGGCATGGTGAGTTCTTTCATGTATTGGGTTAGTCTAATGGAGTTTTTAAGCTGGGGTTTATTAGGGTTTATGTGGAAACTCTAGGGTATATAAACCAGGATATTGTAACCTTTACAATAGAAGTGAATACGGTTGAGCTTTTCTTCCTAACTCTCTTCTCTCTTCTCTTTGGTTCCAACATCAAAATCCTAGCTTCTCTCATCTTTCTTAGACCTTCTTCAGTTTGCTGGATTAACACCCAGGTTCATGCAAGAAATCGGATCTACGACTATGGCTTCGAGCAGCCGTAGGAATAATAATTGGTATCAGATCTCAGTTGAGCATGAAGGAGGAAGAAGATCAATTTTCAGTAGAGATTAATAGTAAGATTCAGATCTGAAGGCTTTGTTCAGGCTTCGTGAGGAAGGAAGAGATCACAGGGCTGCTGTCCACCATCCCTAATTAAGGTATTTCTCAGATCTATTTATTTGTTGTTATTTGATTTGGATTGATCATGGAGAATAGCGAGTTGAAGGTAGAATTAGAGAAGTTTGATGGAAAGAAAAGTTTCACAATATGGATAGTAAGGATGGAGGATCTATTGGTTCAGATAAGGTTGGATTCGACCTTCGAAGATAGGCCGGAAAGATCATAGATAAGGAGTGGGTGTCCTTCGAGAAAAGGGTATGTGCCATGATTAGAGCTTGTTTGGTGGATGAGATTTTGTATGGTGTGTTGAAGGAGAGAACATCCAAGGGATTATGGTCGAGGTTACAATAGTTATACATGGGGAAGAACATGTGCAACAAGATGATGCTGAAGAAGCAACTATATAGCCTTCGGATGCAGGAGGGTGAGGATGTTGCGGGGCATATTCAATGGTTCGACTGGATAAGCACTAACTTGCTCAATATAGAGGTGGATTTAGAAGAGAAGGACAAGACTCGATTATTGTTATGTTCGCTATCTGGGAGTTTTGATCCATTGGTGACAACTTTGCTCTCTGGTAAGGAGACACTGGTGTATAAGGAGATCATATCAGTGCTCAGGTCTAATGAGCAGTGAGAATGGATGATAAAGAGGAAGATCTTTCAGGAGAGTCTTGTAGTTTTAGAGAAGCACAGGAAAGAAAAGAAGAAGGATGAACAGAGGGGTAGCAAGGAGTCTAAGAGATGCTTCAAGTGCAAAGAAGCAGGACACTTTAAGCGAGAGTGTCCACTTTGGAAGAAGTGCAAGGGAGGAGAAAGCTTGGATTTCATAAGTACAGTCACTGAAAGTAAAGATTCGAATGAAATCTCGGTGGTCTTGGAGGAGCCCGCAGTGTGTGATGTATCTGAGATGGTTTCAGATAGGTCTACGGAGTGTAGAGGGTTAGAAGGATCAGTGACGGTGTTCGAGGTATAGCGGTAGGCCCAACAGCGTAGTGTTGGATGGTTGGCCTCGGGGGACTCAGAAGCAAAGTTGGCTTCTATGACATCAAGGAGACTTTAGCTCCAGGTGGAGCACCATGCAGAGGTTGCTTCATGGGTGGAGGAAGCTATGACATGGGTTCGTAGTAGAGGAGTGAAGTGGGAGGACCTATATTCCAGCACCAGTGTTGGGGCTGTGCAGATCTAGGTAGAGAGGATTGTGTAGGAAGATAGGCATGGCTCTAAGGGTATAGTGTCAGGTGGAGAATCAGGATATGCGGCAAATGTTGATAAAGAAATGTTGCATGATCTCCAGAAAAGTTCCGGACAAGTGATACAGCTGTCAACTAGAAGGATACCTACAACTCTAAAGGTGGTGCAGAGAAACAAGCCAAGGACTTTAGCAGTGGAGGCGATAATCTCGTAGGCCTCAAAGAAAGCTCAGCAGTTGAAAAAGAATGGCAGTGGTAAGATGAGCATGAGGGGCTATCAGGATATGCAGGGATTGTAGAATCATGCAGAAAGATGTTGCTAGGTGTAAGAAGGCTTGGGCACACCAAGGTGGATATTGTAGGTGGTGTGGTGCTCCCAAGCCTTGGGAGGCCACGGGTGGAACCATGGTGAGGGCTCTAGGGAGGCTAGGACAAGTGTGGTCCTAGGGCAAGGATAGGAGTTGTCCTAGGGTGGAGGCGGCAAGTAGCTCTCCATGGGCTTGAAGTTCGGGTATTGAGGGGCCTCAAAGGGCTTGGTTGGTGCTTTGGAGACCTGGGATTCAAGATGGAGCAAGAAACCAAAGTCGAAAAATCAAGATTGCAGAAAGGATATTTTCTACACGTTAGCCGGCTCAGTCCAAAATTGATCGGCTAAGTCTGAAAGCATCAGCAAAATAGAGAGCTGAGTGTTCGAAACTGCAGGCATGGCATAGAACTAGGCCAGCTCAGTTTCAGACTGAGCTGACCCAGCGAAACTTAGCCAGCTCAGTGCGTGGGTAGATTTACTCAAGGGTCTATTTTGGGCTAGTATTTGGGTTGGTCCAAGGGGTCTTAAGGCCTGATTTGAGAGGTCTTAAGGGAGCGAATTCATGTATGGGTTGGGATTAGATCCAGAGGATGAGAGCATGTGAGACTTGGGCTCGGTGTGTGCTTTCATGTATTGGATTAGCCTAAGAGAGTTTTTAAGCTGGGGTTTATTTTGATTCATGTGGAAACTCTAGGATATATAAACCAGGATATTGTAACTTTTACAATAGAAGTGAATACAATTGAGCTTTTCTCCCTAACTCTCTTCTCTCTCTCTAGTTCCAACACCAAAATCCTAGCTTCTCTCATCTTTCTTAGATCTTCTTCAGTTTGCTAGATTAACAACCAAGTTCACGCAAGAGATTGGATCTACGGTTGTGGCTCCGAGCAGCCGTAGGAACAACAAAGGAGATAGGGTAGCCAGTAAAATGTTTAAGGTTTGATAATGGAGGAGAATACACCAGCCTAGTATTTAGGAGATATTATGAAAAAATAGAATTAAATGCCATTACACAGTAAAGATGACCCCTCAGCGGAACGATGTCATGGAGAGGATGAATTGGACGCTAACAAAGAAGGCCAGAAGCTTGAGGCTGCAGGCAATACTACCCAAATCATTTTAGGATGATGCTCTTATTTATGCATATTTTCTTATTAACAAATCTCCCCATAGAAAATTAAATAGAGGACTTTTAGAGGCTATTTGGAGTGGAAAAAAGGTGGAGCTTGGCTACCTAATGGTGTTCGGCTGTCCTGCATATGCTTTGGTAGAAGAAGCTGATCGAAACAAGTTGGATCCAAAATCACAGAAGATGATATTCATTGGATTTTCATGAGGTGTGAAGGGTTTCTTGCTGTAGGATTCACATTCTCAGAGATATGTCATCAGTCAAAATGTGATAATTGATGAAAAGAGTATCTTCTTGAAGCCAAAAAGTATAGATGAAGTTGTGAAGACAATAAGGACAACATCGGAAAGCTCTCAGATACAGGTGATTAGCCCTCAACATCAACCTCAAGTCATGTTCAATTTGAGATGGAGTTAGACAGGCATGGTGATACACCTATGGAAGATCAGCATGGAGAGTGATTTATCTTGAAAGAAGTATAGAGATAGCCATAGGCAGTAGACTTGCAGGATACTACAAGGAGAGCGGCACTACACAAGCTGAAGTGCACTATTCGCAAATCAGTGCGATATGGCATTAATGACTCTATCTTCTATGCTCTCATCACTGCCAATAGAGATCCAAAGAGTTTTGAGAAGGCCATGGAGAGTCCAGATCGAGAGTTATGGATGCAGGCCATGATGAAGGAGATGGAGTCTCTCAAGAAAAATCGGACATGACAGCTGGTGGATCTACTAGATGATGCTCAATCCATTGGCTCCAAATGGGTTTTCACCAAAAAAGAGGTACCTTCAGAGCAAGGTGGAGTGAGGTACAATGCTAGGTTGGTAGCCAAAGAGTACTCATAGAGAGAAGAGATTGATTACTCAGAAGTCTTCTCTCCAGTTGTCTAACATACGTCCATCATGGTGATTTTGAGCATAGTTGCTGCTCATGCTTCGGAACTAGACTAAATGGACATTAAGACAGCATTCCTTCATGGAAATTTGGAGAACATATACATGGAGCAGTCATAGGGCTTTAGGGAGCCTAGGTTAGAGAGAGAGGTCTGTTTACTGAAAAAATTGCTATACAAATTAAAGCAATCTCCTTAACAGTGGTACAAGTGGTTTGACACTTATGTGAGAAGTATTAGACTTTCTAGGTGCGATCATGACCCATGTGTATATGTGAGGTCTCTGAAAGATTGATCTTGGTTATACTTACTCTTGTATATAGATGACGTGCTGATAACATGCAAAAGTATGAAAGTTGTGTAGGAGTTAAAAGGAGCTCTGTCTCGATAGTTTGAGATGGACTTGAGGCCTGCAAAGAATATCCTTGGTATGAAAATCATTAAAGACAGAACCAAGAGGCTATTGCTTCTATCTCAGGGAGGATATATCAAAAAGGTCTTGGAGAGATTTGGAATAAAGGAGGCCAAACTGGGTGAGCTACCACTAACCAGGTATGTTAGACTCCCTAAGATCATGTCACCATAGACTGAGATGGAGATTCAGGAGATGGAAAAGATTCTATATGCTTCTGGTGTGGAAAGTATTATATACTTTATAGTATGTTATAGGCCGAATTTAGCCCATGCAATGAGTCAAGTATATTGGTTTATGGCTCAGCTTGAAAAGGAGAACTAGAGAGCACTGAAGGATATCTTTAGATACTTGGCAAGTTCAGTTAGGATCGACATTTGCTATGGTCAGTGGGAGGGTGCTAAGGAACATCCTAATATGTCTAAGAAAGCTTAAGGGCTAATAGAGGGATTTGTGGATGTAGATTTTGGTGGACATGTGGATACTCGATGTTTGACTATAGGTTTTGTATTCAGCCTGTATGGAGGTTAAGTCTCATAGAAATCTTACTTACAGTCAATTACGGCCTTGTCCACCACTAAAGCAGAGTATATTGGCAATATGGAGGCAACAAAGGAGGCTCTATGATTGAAGAACTTGGTATTGGAGATGGGATTCTCACAAGATACAGTCAAAATGCATAGTGATAGCTAGAGTGCTTTGTTGCTCACACAGAACTCTTTGTATCATGCAAGGACAAGCACATTGATATTAGATACCACAGGATCAGAGAGCTAGTGGAGGATGGTGAAGTGGAGCTGGTGAACGTTCGCACCAAGGAAAATCTAGCTGATGTGCTCACCAAGGTATTTCCATGGAATAGCTTTTACAATTATATGGTATTGATGGGGTTGAAGGATAGAGCTGAGTTCACAAGGACTTGGGAGCACCAAGATGGAAATTGTGTGCTCAAGTATGCTGCTCTCAAGCCTTGGAAGTAGGTGGAAAGAGAGCAAGAAGCGAATGGAATGAACCATCGAAAAGCTTCAATAAATGCTTCAGAAGAGCTAACTCGGTTCTTCTCAGAGCCAGTCCGAGCATATGATGAGCCAGCCCAATTTCTAAGAGAGCTAGCTCGTGCAGAAGTCTGAAAGGCATATCAAGCTGATATACTAGAAGAGTTGACTCGGTTCCTATCAAAGCCAGTCCGAGTAGAAATCGAGTCAGCTCGAATCCTGAGAGAGCTGGCTCAAGCAGCAGAATAGAGAGTGATGATTTGTGCTCTCACAAGAGATATCACCAATGAGCTAATCCGATTGTTGATCGAGCCAGCTCGATCTATGAACAGAACAGAACATGGTTTCTATTCCAGCCTGGGATAGGGTTTAATCCTAGGAAATTAGGGCCTTGGTTTGTAAGGTCCTAAGGAGGCTAACCTATGGATTGGACTGAAATTTGTCTAATGGGTTTGTCCAATGGAGAGTGATGATTCCTGACCCCTCCCTATTCTCTCTCTCTCCTCTCTTCCCTCGGCTCATTCCCCCTCCTCCCCCTTCTTCTCAGTTGGCCCAACTGCCGGCTCCAACACCTCCTCTCTTCCTTTGGCTCGACCCCCTTGCTATATCTCTCTCTCTTCCCTCTTTCTCTCTCTCTCCTCTTTTTCTTTCTCTCTCTCTTCTTTCTTTCTAATTCACTATCTGTCTTGATCATTTTCCAAGTGATCTCTAGTACTATCATCTTCCAGAACCTTGAGGAACCAATAGGATCATTGCAGGATAATCAGATTACCCAATAAGGTACTTAAAATTAAATTTGATTTAATTTTATTTTTAGTTTTTAATATCATAGAACACCAAGATTAGATCTGATCAGATTGTAGGAATTTTTGTAGAAAAATTTACCTCAGATCTAATCAAATTTGGACGATCCTACGATGGAAAATCAGATTTTTCCTTCAACTGGTGTCAGAGCTACGTTAGCAGTTCTTTAGATCTTTTTTAGATCTAATTTAATTTTTATTTATGATTTGATATTAAATAATTTCAAATATCACATCAAATATGATTAGATCTAAAATCAAAAAATTAAAAATTATATGATTTAGATCTATAATGTATGAGATGCATGACTAGACTAGGAATAAATTTTATGTAGTCTAATATGATCATGTTGTTAATTTGATTAAATATAATTTTAGATCTATTTTACTTTTGTTTTCTTGATGTTATAATTATTGTAACTAATCTAAAAAATAAAAAATATAATTTTTAATTTTTAATTTATTCATATGAGATATGAAAGTTGCATGCTTAGACTAGTTATAGAATAGTTCTATAAAATATCTAGAATAGTTTTATTTTTGATGTGATCAAATTTAAAATTTTATTTTTTAGATTTAATATATGATATTTCAGATCGGAAAGCATGTATGGTTTATTGAGTTATGATACATGAGATGTATGTAAGACATGTATAGGTTAGATCTTTTGTATATGTGATATATGATTTAGATCTAACTAGTTTTATTTTAGAAAATATATTTCTGATTAAGGCATTCTCCTTGGTCATCCGATCATAAGAATAAAGTAGAATTTAAAGATTCTCTTCTCCCATTCAATAGGATGTTCTTATGATGTGTAGGATGCTGCTCATTCATCCTTAATAAAAAATCAGAACTTATTTTCTGCAAAACCCTAGAACCTAAAACCCTAAGATTTTATTACATGTTTTGTTCATAAACCTAAAACTTAATTAAGAATTATGATTATAAAATTAATTAGATCTAAAAATTATGAATTTTTATATCTAAGAAATTAGGTTCAAGCTTGGATAGCTCAATTAGGTCTAGCAATTGATCAAACTGAATCAAGAGTTGGTTATGTCGAATAAAAGAAAGCATAGAATTAATCAGCCTAATAGGGTTAAGTCTAGGTCAAGATCGAATCACATTGAGATGTGACTCGATCAAGTCAAGACCTAATTTAACTCCACGGTTTGAGCTTGGATTGTAAGCTAACTTGATTGGTTCTGATTTGATAATTTGGTGTCTAAGGTAAGTCTGACAGATACGACCAACTATTTTTTAATTAGGAGCTACTTGATCTGAATGCATTCTTGTCAAATTAATAGCATATCCCTTCCATCGATCTTACTTATCTGGCTATTTATGTCGATCCAGTTTTAATTTGAGATGGCTAATAATTTGAGCCAACCCATTTTACTTGATTAGTCATAATTATTATGACTAAGTCAAGCCAAGTTTAAAGAGACCTAAATTAAATCTTTCTAATATTAAGTCTATGGTCTTCTACCATTGTAGATGTGCGGGCCCTTCTTGAGATTGATTATTCTCAGTGGGATACAGTGGTTCAGTTTCACCAAAAAGATGCAACAATGTCTATTAGACATTGGATGCTATAGGTTGGAGGATGGGTTGGGATCAATATTTTGGATACATTGAGAGACCCAATCAAGAATCCAATTCATGCAAATGGTGGATCTGACTTAACAAAGGAGTGGTGCAATATTCTTGACACGATGAGCTTCATAAATTAGAGATCTGGTTTCGGTGCACCATGATTAGAGAATCATTGGATAAGAGTGGTCTACTCATCGATTGATCCATCATCAATAACTGTTAAGTAAGATGGTGAGCTGGTTGGTGGGACTGCATCACCCACTAGAAATCAATAATCATGGAGATTTTCACATTTCTATCAAGAAAGTGTAGGAATCCGAGTAAATACTGAGAGCCTAATTTATTTAAAAATAAAAATTTAAAATAAATTGATTAAATTTAATTATAAAATCTAACTAGAAACTTTGACTCTCTATAAAAAAATATTTGCATCCAACCCACTAGCTAATATCCTGGACACCCATAGACTAACCGGACCCAACTACAAGGATTGGCTCTGAAACTTCAAAATAGTTTTGAGTTCTGAGAAGTTGACTCAAGTGTTGGAAAAGGATCCTCCCATTTTATCAGCATGTTCGTCCGCTGATCAGAGAGCATCTCTAAAAAAATAGATAGATGAAGATAATAAAATCAAGTATTATATATTGAGCTCGATATCTGATGAGCTCCAATATCAACTTAAAGATATTAAGGCTAGCCGCTAAATGTTGGCTCACCTATAAGAGTTGTTTGATGAATAGAGCTCGACAGCCAAATATCAAGTTACTAAAAGATTTTTTAAGGCTCAGATGCGTGATGGACAGTTGATCCAAGATCATTATCTGATAATGATCAAGAACTTAGAAGAGCTTGAGAAACTCGATGTCAAGTTAGATTAGGATCAGCATATTGATATAATTCAACAGTCTTTGACTCATGCGTATGGGCAGTTCATCATGAACTATCATATGCATAAACTTCAAAATCCCTTGGCTGAACTTATGAATATGCTAGTTACTACTGAGCTCTCTATGAAAGGTTCAAAGAGCTTAGTGCTTGCTGTGGAGCAGACTTCTTCCAAAAGAAAGTCTTTAAAAAAGAAGAGGAAGATTGCGAAGAAGCAAAAGGTGGAAGGTGAAAAGAAGAAGAAGGCAAAGCCAAAGAAGAAAGCCACTAACAAAAAAAAATATTTTTATTGCAATACAGACGGCCACTGGAAGTAGAACTACCCTCTTTATCTAACCAACTTGAAGAACAAGAAGGAGACAGGTACGCTCGTTATAGAATCTAACCTTATAATTTTTTCTACATCCAGTTGGGTGCTTGACTCTAATTCTAGTGCTTACTTGTGCACTTCTATTAGGGTCTTAAGGATAGTAGGAGGCTAAGGGATGGTGAGATGATCCTACGTGTTGGGAATGGAGCAAGAGTTACTACTATGGCCGTGGAAAGATATCCTCTTCAATTACTGTCAAGATTAAATTTAGTTCTTAGAGACTATTTTTATGTGCTTGTAGCAAGTAGGAATTTAATTTTTATTTCATGTTTAGCATAAGAAGACTATGTAGTTAGTTTTCTTAAGGATCGTTATAATATTTTTTATGAAAAAAATAAAATTGTAAGTGGTTTCTTTATAAATGATCTCTATCAATTACATATTGATGTTTCTATTTTTAATATTGAGCGAAACATGAATGCCATAGGATCAAAGTGACCTAGGGATAATCTAAATGATAGGTATCTTTGGCACCCTAGTCTTGGTCATATAGCTGAAGATAGGGTTAACAAATTGAAAAAATTTGGGCTATTGAGTCCGTTGACTTTCGAGTCATATCCGATTTGTTAATCATGCCTTCATGACAAAATGACCAAGCTTCCTTTTGTAGAACATGGAGAAAGGGCCACTGACCTACTTGCCCTAGTACATACTGATGTGCCAGCCAGGGGCAATTATGTCTACTTCATCATCTTTATCGATGATCTATCTCGATACAGATATGTGTATTTGATGCAACATAAGTTTGAAGCTTTTAAAAGGTTCAAGAAATTCATACTCAAAGTAGAAAATAAATAGAAAATCTATTAAGATTCTTTAATCAGATCGAGGAGGCGAATATCTTAGACGAAAATTCCTAGACTATCTTAAGGATAATGGCATTATCTCACAAAGTACTCCACCTGAAATACCTCAACTCAATGGGGTTTCAGAATAAACAAATCGGACCCTATTAGATATGGTCCGATCTAGGATGAGTTTTATGAATCTCCCTGAGCTTCTTTAGAGATATAGTCCAATGATCGCTATATATTTACTGAATAGGGTTTTCTCTAAAATGTTCCTACCACACCATATGTGATATGGCATGGTAGAAAATCAAGTCTGAGTCATCATAGAATTTGGAGTTGTCCGGCCTATGTCAAGAGACAACAGGTGGACAAATTAGAGTCTAGATCTTTTAGAGCTCGATTTATTGGATATCATAAAAAATCATTAGGATATTATTTCTATCTCCTAGAAGATCATAATATGATTATAAGTCGACATGCCATCTTTCTTGAAAAATAGTTTATTCAAGATGGTAGCATCAAAAGATAGATTGGCTCGAGGAGAAAGTCTTCCAAGAGCCACGAGCTAAGGAACCTATGAAATCCAATT
Source organism: Cocos nucifera (assembly GCA_006176705.1). Taxonomy (NCBI): domain Eukaryota; kingdom Viridiplantae; phylum Streptophyta; class Magnoliopsida; order Arecales; family Arecaceae; genus Cocos; species Cocos nucifera. The sequence goes on along the minus strand of QRFJ01005535.1, from coordinate 161,302 downwards.
AGATTGAACCAACCAGGACACTACCTCCTCCATCTCGTAGATTAAATAGAATTTTTCATCCTCCTGAAAGGTACTTAGGTACTATCTCAGAAGACATAGAAAAAATATTTCTCATAGAAAATGGGGTTCATGGTGATGATCCCAAAATCTATGACGAGGCAATATCAGATATCGACTCTGAGAAATGGTTAGAAGCAATGAAGTCAGAGATTGACTCAATGTATTCGAACCAAGTTTGGACCTTAGTAGATCCACCTGAAGGCATAATACCTATTGGGTGTAAATGGATCTTCAAGAGAAAGATAGGTGCCGATGGAAATGTAGAGACATTCAAAGCAAGGCTCATAGTGAAAGGATATAGTCAGCGCAAAGACATTGACTATCAGGATATTTTTTCAGCAGTAGCCATGCTCAAGTCCATCTGCATATTGCTTGCCATTGTAGCCTATTTTGATTGCAAAAAATGGTAGATGGATGTGAAAATGGCATTCTTAAATGAATAACTTAAGGAAGATAGCTATATGGAACAGCCGCTAGGTTTCACATCCAGTGATGATGATCACAACATATGCAAGCTGTAAAGATTCATATATGAACTTAAGCAAGCATCTTATAGCTAGAATGCTTATTTCAAAGATGTAATCAAATCATTTGGATTCATCAAGAATGAGGAGGAGCCCTATATTTTCAAAAAGGTCAGTGGAAGCGCTGTTATCTTCCTCGTACTATACGTGGATGTCATCATCCTAATTGGAAATGATATTCTCATGTTGACTACAATCAAAATATGGTTATCTAAAAAATTCTCTATGAAAGATCTAGGAGTGGTATCCTTTATTCTAGGAATTAAGGTCTATAGGGATAGATCGAATAGGATGTTGGGTCTCTCACAAAAAATGTACACAGAGGAGGTGCTGAAGAGATTCAGCATGGAAAACTTGAAGAGGGGTTTAGTATCTTTTAGGCACGGCATTCATCTCTCCAAGAAGATGTGCCCTAGCACACCTGAGAAGATTGTATGTATGAGCAAGATCCCTTATGCTTCGACAATAGGAAGCCTCATGTATGTCATGCTATGTATATGACCTGATATTGCCCATGCTATGAGTGTCATGAGAAGATATCAATCGAATCCAGGCGAAGAGCACTGAACTTCTATGAAATGCATCCTTAAGTACTTAAGAAGGACTAAGGATATATTTCTAATTTTTGGTAATGGAGAACTCCAATCCAGGGGTATACAGACTCGAATTTTATGTCCGACAAAGATGATCGAAAGTCAACATCTAAAAGCCTATTTATTTATAATGATGGAGCTGTCAGTTGAAAGAGTCCTAAGCAGATAGTGATAGCAGACTCCATCATGAAAGTAGAGTACATCGCTACATTGAAGGCTACAAAGGAGGCATTATGGTACAAAAAGATTACCATAGAGCTCGAAATGATGCCATCAGATGTCGTCCTGCTATACTGTGACAATAATAGCTCCATAGCCATAGCTAAGGAGTCGAGATCTCACCAAAAATCTAAGCACATTGATCGATGATACCACCTCATCCATGATTACTTTGAGAAGGGATACGTCGAGGTCAAGAGAGTCGATACTACAGATAATGCGATTGACCCATCGATAAAGCCATTGAGCTAGTTGAAGATCAAATCCCATCTTGAGAAGATGGAACTTAGATTTGTAGCCAATTGACTTTTGGTCAAGTAGGAGTTTGTTAGATGTGTGTCCTAGAAGCCACATAGGCTAAACACTTATAATACACTTCTAAGAATAATTTTATAATTTTGACTATAAATTAGTAAAAGAATTATTTTCTATCATAGTATGTATTTAAAGTATCCATAATATATCCTTTGAGTTAATGTTAATGATAATTCATATTTTTAAGAGTTGAAAATTTAAGACATGAATTTTCATAATTAACTCATAAACTGCTCCCGACCATAGGATCACCATGAGGATGGTGATCGATCTAGAATGTTGGTATATGATCGCTTTCTTAGGATAGATGTATCTTAAGTGTATGGTGTGGTGACACCAAAGCGAGAGTACAGATACTCGTTAGAGAATGAGGGCACTGAGCATGACCATCTCGAGCAGTCATAAGGATGTCTACCTTCTCATCGATGACTGGGTCGATGCAGCAGTGGTGTGTCTGGTTGTTTGATCTGAGGTGCATCGATTGCTCACCTTGAGGGTGTTATAGTTTGACTACACTATAACTTGATCTTCTAGCTATTCAAAATCCTAAGGTGTATGTTGGCTATAGCATATTCATTGTAGGAGTTGGATTGCACCAATAGGAGATCTATCTACCTCGGTAGATAAGGAGTAGCCCTATGATAATCATGAGATTGAATCCTTAAGCCCATGACCATGGTAGAGTGTAGATAATTGAAAGAGTTTCTATTAGGATTTCACATTAGACTTGAATCAAATGATTAATTCATATGATGGATATTGGGTTTCATGAGTTCACCTTAACCCAAATCCTATCAGGCCTCAAGATATAAGAACCCAATCACATAAGTAGCTGCACCAAGAGGTTCACTTTCAATTTTGATGGATTGCCACCATATACTGCTAGATGTCACTAGTAAATTTTTGAAGCAATTAGAATGATTTTGATGATCGATCATTCTAATTATATGAATCAGAAGAGTTTTAGTCCATCAAATGATGTTTTGATGATGTCGATGATAGAGATCATGACATATCTCATTACCATATGAAATTGAACCTAACTAGATCATACAAACAAGGGTTCGGGTCTGAATATCATTAATTGAGCTAATCCAATTTGATTGATTTGGATTAGATCCAATCAGATTCAAGGTAATTATACTAGCACACGATTGAGCTTGGCTTTCTCCTTCTGTAATCTATTTAATTCATCGCAATCAAGTCAAATTTGATTTAACACATTCTTGAATCTTGAATGGATTTATTTTCATCTGATTGGAATAAATTTGGATCAGATAAGTTATAAAAATTAAATCCATTCCTAGTGTAAATGGATAAGGGTCAAAAGTTGACCAAATTGAGAGAATTGAGGGTCACCTGATCAGATGCTTGATCACTATCGTAGGTTGTCAAAAATAATACCTAACTCACTACTATATAGGTAGGGTGAGTTGGGATCATATCCATAGGGATCGTGTTAATTATATTTAAATAATAAATTTAACTTGAGAGCAAGATTTAAGAATTAATTAAAAGGCTACTTACTTATTTAAGAAAATAAATAAATAAGCAAACTAATTTAAAGAAAGGTTGCAAGTATAGAGATGGATTCTCAGAATTTTAATTGATCACTTATCTGATAGCTGGTACTCTTTTCAATATGCTATAATTAATATCTAATTAATAAAGACATAACCTACCCTAGAGAGCACAATTTGTACCATTAAACCATAGCCCGTTCCTTAAAGTTTTAGGCAAGTCTAAATTGATTTAGATATAATATCAAGAATTAATCCAAATATAATCTACCCTAAGAGCATGAACCATACCCATAGATCATGGCTCGTCTCAAGGATAATAAATTATTCTAGATTAATTACGAAAAAATAAAGACATAAAGATATTTAAACTAAAAATAATCTTTATTGCAAATTAAAAAGAAATACCGAAGATAGGAAATAGAAAACATCGTCAAAATATGATCACAATGATCTCGTAAGAATTAGGTGATTAGTCAGACATCGAAAAGTTTCTTGCTGAAATCTTCATCCTTGATCCCCACTGAAGAACCCGGGCAGCAGCTGGTTGTAAGAATCTAGAGCAGGAGGGGAACATTGGTGAAGATGCAGGCTTTGGTGGTTGTTTGTTGAAGAAAGAAAGAGAAAAGATTAAAGAAAGAAGGGTTTGAGAGAGAGAATTAGGGAGAAATATGAAGAAATTAAGTTGAAATTATAGAGAAAACAAAGAAATCGAGTTTGGATCAGATTCTACTCCTTGGAATAATTTTCTGCCATCAGATCGGATCTCAATGGTCCAGATTTGGTTAAAATCGGCCTTTCGTAGCTTAAATAGGATCCTAATTAAATTTCAGACGTTCCATTAGTCAATTAGATGAATTTGGACCATTGGATCTTGATAAATCTTCCTTAATCAAGTCGGAGATGAATTCTTGCCATTGGATCTTCATTGGCTCACTTCCTGATCGTTGATCGTGTAAACCAGCTGAGTACTATTCGAATCAAAGCAGGAATCGATTTGTACCATCGGATCTCCACCAGATCGAATGCAAATCATTTGATCATGCCTGACACTATAGCTGTGGACCGTCCGAACTGGGTACACCAAACGCCTCAACAAATCACCGTGCGCCTTGCTTCACAGAATTACAAAAACACCCTTATAAACCATGATGGATTTTTGGTAAACCCCTTAAGGGTCTACGTCTGCCATGTGGCACTTCCTGATTTGCCATGCCTGTCGAGCTAGCCGATCATTGCAGGAACCATGGATCGGCTGACCGGTCTACCATGCACCAGACTATTTTTTTTCTTTTATTTAATCTTTTAGACTTCATAACTTTTTCATTTTAGCTCTGATTTGAGTAAAATTTATTCTATTATGATTCATAAATCGAGCACTTTTCATCCATAGTTTATTTTCTATAAAACATAAAATAAAAATATCAATTCTTTAAAAATAAAAATAAACTAATTAATAAAATAATAAATTAATACATTTATACATATATTTTATATGTTTATCACACCCCGCAACTTGAACTTTTCTCATCGTTGAGTAAAGCAGATAGATTAGCAATATATTAGTAAAAGTTAGGTTTAGACACTCCTAAAGTTAGCTGATATCTGATCAGACCATTAAAGAGGTACATCGTTGGATTACCAATTTAACCCAATTAATGATTGATTCTTAGCCATCAAAATTTTTAGAGTTTTTCGTTCACCGACTTTCTACTTTACTCTCTAAATCCTCTTACTTGATGTGAGCTGAATTTATTATCTTTCTTGCAATTTAGTCCTTTTATTATCTACTTTTTTTCTTTAGATTCTTACGTCCCCATTTTTTGACGTGAACCATAATGCTAACTTAGGCAAACAGGCCCAATTACTTAGTGAGATAATGCTAGATTTTTTTTTAATCATACTTCCCATCTTTTTGCGCGAACCACAATGCTTACTTAAGCAGAAAGGTCTAGTTATTTAGTGGGAAACCAGTATTTTTTTTTTATACAAATAGATTCTAAGGGATACTTTTGCTTAGTTTGATGTTTTCACTCAACTCTCATGAAGTAGATTCCTTATTAGATCAATAAAAAGAAGGTTCTAGAATCACTCTTAAAATTTGATCTGGTCTAAACCCTTTCATTTATTGGATTTTCATAATAATTTACTCCTCAGTATCTCTAAAATTATCTAGACCGTTAATTACTCATTGATTAAGGTGCCTAATTAACTTTTAATCATAATAAAGTTTGGGTATATAAAGCTAATTATTTTAAATCATACTTGAGGACTCCCAAGTTTAATGTTAATTATCCTCCCCTTTAACTTAATTTCCATTATCCTCAATGGAAGAAGAGAAAATCCAACAATATTTATCAAGGAGGGGTACCACCTGGTTTGTTGTTTGTAGGTCCTTTATACTCTATCAGATTCATATATGATGTTTGATATGTTCCCCCCAACTTAGGTTGATTGTCTTTATTGGTTTTCTATAAAAACAAGAATAAAGTGAAAAACTAGAAAGCTAGAAAATAAGATGATGGGTTGCAACCCAATAAGCGCTAAATTCAATGTCTTCAGCCAAACTAAGCCAAAAATTTATGATAGTTTATAGATCAGTTCAACTAGATCCACAGACTCGATTTGCTCTCCATTTTTTATACCATCCACATAAGGTTTGATCCATTGGCCATTAACTTTAAAAGTATTTTCCTATTTTGGATCTCTAAGTTCTATGGCTCCATGGAGAAAAACTTAGGTCACAATCCCAACGTGAGCGAAGTTTTTCATGGAATAGTCTTAACCTAGAATTAAAGAGCCATACTTTTTGGTTATATTCGAATGTTTTCCTTGAGATGATTTTATCATGGTAAGCTTTCGTTCGAGCCTTATAGATTTTAGTACTCTCATATGCCTCATTATGTAACTCTTCTAATTTGTATAATTGCAGTCTCCTTTTCGACCCCATGTGTTTCATATCAAAATTAAATTTTTTTATTGTCCAATTTGCACAATGCTCTAATTCTACTAGTAAATGATAGGATTTTTCAAAAACAAGTCAGTAAGGAAACATTTCTATAGGAGTTTTGTAAGCAGTACGGTAGGCCCATAGTGTATCTTCCAATCTCTCAGACCAATCTTTACGATCGGGCCTAACCATTTTCTTTAAGATCTTTTTTATTTCTCTATTTGAGAGTTCAACTTGTCCACCGATTTGGGGGTGATATGGGGTGGCTATTCTATGTGTGATCCCATATTTCTTCATTAAAGCTTCAAATTGCCTATTCATGAAATGCATACCCCCATCACTAATTATAGCCCTGGGACAACCGAACAGACTTATGATATTTTTATGGATAAACTTGATTACCACCTTATGATCATTAGTTTGTATTGCTATGGCTTCTATCCACTTTGAATCGTAATCTACTGCCATCAGAATATACTCATATCGATATGAGGAAGGAAAGGGGCCCATAAAGTCAATTTTCCAAACATCAAAAATTTCAACCACTAAAATTGGGGACAGGGGCATCATATCTTTCCTAGAAATATTCTCAGTTTGTTGACATCTTAAACATAAACGACAAAAATCATGAGCATCTTTAAATAATGTTGGCTAGTAAAATCCACTTCGAATCACTTTTGCTGTCGTTTTCTTTCCACTAAAATGTCCCACACAAGCTAATGAATGGCAAAATGTTAGGATACTTTGAAATTCACTCTCGGGGACACATCGTCGAATGATTTGGTGTGGGCAAATTTTGAACAACTCAGGTTCTTCCTAAAAATAGTGTTTTACTTAGAAAAAGAATTTATTTTTCTCTTGTTGGGTCCAATGGGATGGGACTTGTCCTATCGTCAAGTAATTAACTATATGTGTAAACTCGGAAAGTTTATTAGAAGATGTTGAGAAGAGTTGTTCATCAGGAAACCTATCTCCAATACTTTCACTATTATATTCTACCAAGATCCTCGAGATATGATCTGCTATTATGTTTTGAGAACCCTTTTTATCTAAGATTTTGAGATCAAATTCTTGCAACAAAAGGACCCATCTAATCAGCCTAGGCTTTGTATCCTTCTTTGATAGCAGATATTTCAATGCAGCATGGTCAGAGTAGACTAAGACCTTGGAGCCCAGAAGGTATGACCTAAATTTCCCTAGGGCAAACACAACTGCTATTAATTCTTTCTCGATGGTGGTGTAGTTCAATTGAGCATCCAAGAGAGTTTTGCTAGCATAGTAAATTACATGAGGTTTCTTATTAAATTTTTGCCTTAATACTGCCCCGACTGCATAATTAGAAGCATCACACATAATTTCAAATGGTAGGGTCCAATCCGGTGGTTTGAAAATTGGTGTAGTAGTCAATGCTATTTTAAGTTTATTATAGGCAGCTAAACAGTCTTCATTAAAATCAAAGAAATTATCTTTAGCCAAAAGATTGCATAAGGGTTGGAAAATTTTGCTAAAGTCCTTAATAAAGCGCCTATAAAATTCTGCATGTCCTAAGAAAGATCATACTTGTTTAACCAATGTTGGGGGTGGTAGTTTTAATATTATCTCAATTTTAGCTTTGTCCACTTCGATTCCTCACATAGATATAATATGATCGAGTACGATTTACTCACGAACCATAAAATGGCTCTTTTCCTAACTTAATATCAGATTCATCTCCACACATCTTTTAAGTACTTTAGTTAAATTTTGGAGATAAACATCAAATGTAGAGCCAAAAATAGAGAAGTCATCTCTGAAAATCTCTAAAAATTTATCGACCATGTCAGAAAAAATCCCATAATGCACTGCTGAAAAGTGGCTAGTGCATTGCATAGTCCAAAAGACATTCTACGAAAGGTAAAAGTACCAAAAGGATAGGTAAAGATGGTTTTCTCTTGGTTCTCTGAAAATACAGGCAGTTGATTGTATCATGAATATCCATCCAAGAAGCAGAAGTAACTCTGACCCGCTAACCGTTCTAGAATTTGATCAATGAAAGATAATGGAAAGTGATCTTTTCTAGTCACGACATTGAGTCACCTATAATCCATACATACTCGCTAGCCAGTTGCTGTACGAGTGGGTAATAACTCACCTTTGTCATTTTCTACCATAGTGATACCCGATTTCTTAGGCACCACCTAAGTCGGGCTGACCCACTTACTATTAGAAATTGAATAGATAATGCCTGCATCTAGCCATTTTATTACTTCATTTTTTACTACCTCCTGCATATTTGGATTCAACCTCCATTGCATGTCTCTTTATGGTTTGGCCTCTGCATCGTAATGTATATGGTGCATGCAAACAGAAGGATCAATACCTTTCAGATCAGCAATTATCCACCCTATGGCCTCTTTATGTTCTTTGAGCACTCCTACAAGTTATTCTTCCTGGCCAGTAGTTAAATTAGAGGATATGATTACCAGAAGGGTCTCATCGGTCTGAGAAATAAATATTTTAATGTGTTAGGAAGAGGCTTTAACTCTAGAGTAGGTGGTGCTTCTAGGGATGGTACTAGAGGGCTCGACTGAGTTGGTAATTGTTCATACTTTAAAGTCCAGGGAGGAGTGGTGCTAAAATTAGGTAGCTCTAAAAGTGCATTGATATCTCTCATGTACCCATCAATGTCAAAATTATTCACTTCAAAGTGTGCTAAGCATGTCTGTAAAGGATCAGAGTCGAGCATAGTAGGGGTTTTATCTTCTAAAACTTCCTCTAGTAAATTGATTTTACTATGGTCGAAAGTGGGTGATCCTTGTGCAGCATTAAATATATTCAACCTTAGCTTTTTGTTCCCAAAAGATACATCCATAACCTCGATTATACAGTTTATGCAAGCATTGGCAGATGCAAGGAAGGGTCTTCCTAGAATGATAGGTACTTGGCTAGGATTGCTACCAGATTCCATGTCTTGCATTAGAAAGTCTACAGGAAAGTAAAATTCATCTACTTTGACTAGCATATCTTCCAACATTCCATGACGTACCTTAATTGATCTATCAGCTAACTGTAGGGTTACCGCTGTGGGTTTCAATTCTCCAAATTCAAAAAGACCGTAAACTAAACTTTGGAGAAGATTAACACCTGCACCCAAATCTAACAATGCTTTCTTAATGGTCGGATCTCCTATGACACAAGATATGATTGGGGTACTAGGATCCTTAGGTTTGGGTGGAGTTATTTGTTGAAAGATAGAGCTAGCTTGTTCAGTTAAGTGGACTTCTTAGGTGTGTATGCTTTAGTTCTTCTTTTCTAAGTGCATAAATCATTGAAAAATTTAGCATATGTTGAGACTTGTTTAATAGCATCAAGAAGGGATAAATTAATTTGTGCTTGTTTAAATAATTCAAGTATTTTATTCATTTTAATGCCCATCCTGTCTAAAGGTAGAGGAGATTCTAAAGCACTGGGGTATGGAGCCATGGGTATAGGTGCTAGGTCAATAGGTTTCTCTTTCTCTTCAATTTTATTTTTCTCTGATTCGGCTGGTTTTGATGGTTCAGGTTCTTGAGTTATTTCAGGCTTATTTATGATTTTTCCGCTTCTAAGGGTCATAATAGACTTGGCATGTTATGAAAAAATTTTTGGGCCAGTGGAGCTTTCAGCCATGTACTGTCCTTTTGGGTTATTAATGGGTTGACTTGAAAGTTTTTCTTTCTCCCTTCTATTCAAAGCAGTGGCTAATTGACCAATTTGAGTCTCATGCTAGGCTATTGATTGAGTGTGGGAGTGAAGGAGTTGCATGATTTTTTCCTCAAAGGTAGAAGGCTATGAATTTTGTGTAATTTGTCGATATGAAGCTGGTTTCTAAGCTGCCTCAGCGTAACTAGGTCTAGATACTAGTGGCCTAGCAGTAGGTTGTTGGGCCCAAGAAAAGTTTAGATGGTTTCTCCAACCGGGATTGTAGGTATTGGAGTAAGGATTGTATCCTGGCCTAAAGCCGTTCTGAGTTTGTGCTTGATTTACTTGTTCATGTATAAACTCAGGGAATTGGGATGCAGCAGGACAATCATAAATAGAGGGTGCAGGATTTGAACATATTGAACACACATCTATGATGGGTGTAGGTGGAATATTAGTGGGCATTGCTTGCAGTAGTCTATCCATCTTTTTGGATAATTCATTTACTTGGCTGTAGATATCTATCGAGCGACCAATTTTGTAAATTCCACCATATTTCAGTCCAGACATGGGAAGGTCTCTCCTGGCAGCAGACATATGATGTAATGAATTTTTGCTTAGAATTTGAAACAATTGCCAGGCTTCTCGTTCATTTTTTAGCATGAAGGTTCCACCACAGGATGCATAACCATCTGTCAGTGCTTCTCTGTCAAGCCATCATAGAAGCACTAGACTAGCTGACACTTGGGTACTACATGGTGCGAGCATTTTCTAATCAGTTCTTTAAACCTCTACCAAGTCTCATGAAACATTTCTTCTTCTAATTTGGAAAAATTAGTTATAGCCTTTCTTATTTGATTAGTTTTTCCTATTGGAAAGTACTTTTTGAGGAATTCCTTTTAAAGTTAATCCCAAGTTGAAATAGTTATAGTATCTAAGAAGTTTAGCTAATATTTGGCTTTGTCCTTCAATGAGAAGGGAAATAGTTTCAACCTATGGGCATCATCAAAGAAATTGTGAATTTTAGCTGCTAAGAATATTTCTAGGAATTCATCAAGATGTTTGTATGGGTCATCATTGGCAAGTCCATAAAAAGATGGGAGTATCTGAATAACACTAGACTTGATTTCATACTATGTAGCTTCTACTGGAGGAGCCTGAATATAGGGAAAGTATGTGTATGTGGAAGGAGTAAAGTACTCTTTTAATTGTTTAAGTGGATCGTTCTCTTGATTTCGGTCCACGTTTCTGAGTTTGTTGGCTCTAAGGGTTCTCTCAATTTTAGGATCTAAGAGTGGAATTTCAAGTTGCAATGAACGGCACCCGAGCATAAACCTTATAATTAAATCTTAGAGTACTAACAAAAAAATATTAATTAATTATTTTAGGATTTTTTTTATAAAATAAAAGGAGATGAAAGAAATTTTAAAGATGAGAGCATAGAGAGTCCTAAGACTAAGAATTAGATGCAAAAAGTTTAATTAGGTTTAATTTTTGTGGCATAGCAATCAAGTTATGCAATCAATCCTGACTCAGGGTTACCCTAGATCTAGACAGCTCCTAACTGCCAAGGTTTTCTTCAAGCCCTTCAAGTAAAGAATCAGCCAATCAATTGGCCAGGTAAGTGTAAGATTGGTGGGAGTCCCTCCATTGCTTGTCTTAGACATCAATTATGTTTGACCAGGTAAGCTAACAGAATCAACTAAGTAACCACCTTCTTTCGGACCCAGTCGTCCCTGAACCACCTACCTTAGACACCAATTGAATTAACTAATCTTAACCCGATTCAACTCTTAGGGTTCTTTGCCCTAATGAGCTTGAGTATCCTTAGGGGCCAACGTCTAATTAATTTTAGAATTAAGGTTTGGATCAATGCAATATGAAGGTTTGTAGTTTTTGGGCTAAGAAAGGGAGATCAAGTCCCCACCTTATCTCATTTAATTGGGTTTAGCACTCTTAATGTATCTTATGATGATCAAATGCAAAAAGTCAAAATGTCCAAGTAAAGTAAAACATGCAAATTTAAATTAATTAGGTTTACTTGTTAGATTTTGTGATTAAGTCTCTAAATCCTAAACAACTTATGCGGTGTCAATGAAAATTTTTTTAAATTTTTTTTTTGAATTTTTATTTTTTAAAAACTTTTTTAAAAATTTATTTATTTATTTAAAGCATCTAAATCACGATCCTCAGCAATGACGTCAAAACTTTGATCGTTATCGTAGGCGATCAAAAATAATACCTAACTCACTACTATATAGATAGGATGAGTCGGGATCATATCCATAGGGATCATGTTAATTATATTTAAATAATAAATTTAACTTTAGAGCTAGATTGAAGAATTAATTAAAAGGCTACTTACATAATTAAGAAAATAAAAAAATAAGCAAATTAATTTAAAGGAAGGTTGCAATTATAGAGATGGATTCTCTTGATTTTAATTAATCACTTATCTGATAGTTGGTACTCTTTTTAATATGTTGTAATTAATATCTAATCAATAAAGATATAATCTATCTTAGAGAGCACGGCCTGTACCCTTAGATCACAGTCCGTTTCTTAAAGTTATAGGCTAATCTACATTGATTAAGATATAATACCAAAAATTAATCCAAATATAATCTATCTTAAGAGCACGAACCGTACTCATAGATCATGACTCATCTCAAGGATAATAAATTATTTTAGATTAATTACAAAAAAATAAAGACATAAAGATATTATAACTAAAAATAGTCTTTATTGTAAATTAAAAAGAAATACAAAAGATAGAAAATAGAAAACACCATTGAAATAAGATCACAATGATCTCCTGAGAATTAGGTGATCAGTCGAACATCGAAAAGTTTTTCACTGAAATCTTCATCCTTCAACCCCATTGAAGAACCCAGACAGTAGCTGGTTGTAGGAATCTAGAGCAGGAGAGGAACTTTGGTGAAGACATCAGCTTTGGTGGTGGTTTGTTGAAGAAAGCAACAGAAAAGGTTGAAGAAAGAAAGGTTTAAGAGAGAGAATTAGGGAGAGAAATAGCTTGCGGTGGTTTTTGGAGAGGAGAGAGAGGTTTTTAGGGTCTTAGAGAAGCTGTGGAGAGGTTTACAGGGCTTATAGAGGCTGATGCTCGTTACTTTAGCTTAAAGGTCTTTTTATAGAGGAGAAATAAGAAGAAATGAAATTGAGATCAAAGAAAAACCAAAGAAATTGAGTTTGTATGAGATTCTACTCCTTGGAATAATTTTCTGCCATCAGATCGGGTCTCAATGGTCCATATTTGGTCAAAATCGGCCTTCTATAGCTTAAATAGGATCCTAATTAAATTTCAACTATTCGATCAGTCAATTAGATGAATTTGGACCATTGGATCATGTTGAATCTTCCTTAATCAAGTTTGTGATGAATTTTGGCCGTTGGATCTTCATCGGCTCACTTCTTGACCGTTGGATTGCACAAATCAATTGGATACTATTCGAATCAAAGCAAGAATCAACGTGGACCATTGGATCTCCATCGGATTGAATGTAGATCATCTGATCACACCTGGTATTGTAGTTGTGGACTGCATGAACTGGGTACACCGAATGCCTCAACAAATCGCTGTGTGCCTTGCTTCATAAAATTACCAAAACACCCCTATAAACCACGATTCATTTTTGGTAAACCCCTTAAGGGTCTACGTCCGCCACGCAGCGCTCCCTAATTTGCTGTGCCTATTGAGCTGGTTGATCTACTAGGAACCATGGACCGGCTAATCGGTCTACCATGCACCAGACTATTTTTTTCTTTCCTTTTATTTAAAACTTATGGGCTTGATAACTTTTTCATTTTAGCTCCGATTTGAGCAAAATTTATTCCATTACGATCCATAAATTGAGCTATTTTCATCCGTAATCCTTTTTTCATAAAAGATAAAAGATAAGTATCAATTCTTAAGAAATGAGGATAAACTAATTAATAAAATAATAATTAATTCTTTTATACATATATTTTATATCTTTATCAATGCTTCTAGAAAATTTTTTAGAAAATCTTTTGATTTGATTTTTGGATATATGATAGGGCTTGAGTCGTGCTATGGATGTGCCAAATTTTGTGATTTATGGTGGTGGTTTGACTAGGTTTTGATAGAGTTTGATTTAGATCAAACTCTTAAGGGAAGAGTCCTAGGTGCAATGGACTCTTCCTTATCTACTCATGTTGTTTCATTTTTAAATCAATTTTGGCAACATAAATCAAATGGGATCTAGGGTTTCATGCGGAGAATAAGTCTTAGAGTCCCAATGATCAAATAAGTATGTTATTTGGTCGAAGTGGGACTCTATATGGCACTGGTTTTTAAACCTTTCTCCCACCAAAGAAGCTATCGCATGATTTTATTTTCATGCAGAGTTGCTATCATCCATATTACATCCTACACCCCCTCTATCCTCTTTCTCCTTCATTTCTATATGCTTAAAATGTTAGGCACAAATCTGAGAAGAAGGTCCAAGATTTTTGATGCAAGATTCAGGATCTACGCAATAATGTTCGTGTGACGGATGGGTTGCCTTCAAAATTAATTTTTGAAGGATCTATAGATTAGATTTAGATCTGATCTTTGTAAAAAAGATGCATGAGGAGAAGAAATTTAGATCCTACCTGAGTAGATACCGATAGATGCCAGGTGCGTGCATGGCTCCTTCCAAAACCTTAGGAACCAACAAGATCATCGCAGGATAATTAGATTATCCAACAAGATACTTAAAATTTTATTTTATTTTATTTTTAATTTTTAATATTAGATCACCATGATTAAATTTGAGAACTCTTAGATTTGATTGGATCATAGAAATTTTTGTAGAAAAATCCACCTCAGATCTAATCAGATCTGGATGATCCTGCGACAGAAAATCTAATTTTTTTTACCATCTACCTCCGCATCGGCTGCTCAGGGGCCATCTGCATATACTCCACTATTGGTATCCACTCCACCATCGACATATACTCCACCAGCATCTGAGCCTCTACCATCAGCCACATCTCCGATACTGACATCTAAATGTATATTTTTATTATATTATTTATTTATTTTTTATATAGTATTTATATTTAAATATTCGTATAATGTATTTTTATTGTAGGTACATCATCCAGTGGGATATTTCATGATCCCACATGCATGCCATATGTATGAAACTGCCAGCATCAGGTGATGGTGTAGTATGATGCGGAGGGGAGGCCAGTTGGGGAGACCACGTGGGAGATGAATTTATTTTTCGGAGTGCTGGCGACACGGTCCAACATCATTTCTGTATTACCCATAGACTGGTGATTGATGGATGCTGGTGTGAGGAACTAGATGTGGGAGAATATATAGGTAAGTGTATCTTAATTATATATGTATTTGATATGTTTACACTTTGTTTGATTAGAATAATTTGGTAACTAACTTTTGATAACTTTGTGCAGAGGAGGTACGACTTTTTAGATCATAAGAGAGCTCGAGATGCCCGACTGAAAAAGATTGGAGAGTTGTACCGAGGCTACAAGGTTAAGCTCCATAAAGGATGGCTCGAGCATCGATGAGACACTCCGAAGGAGCTTATTCCTTGGATACAAGACTATCCACCGAGTCAGAAGGAGGGGATGGTTAGACATCGAAGGAGACAGGAGTTTGAGATAAAATTTTTAATTTTTAAATTTTTTAATATACTTAAAATTTTATTTAAATATTATTTAAATATTTTTTATTTATTTGAATACTTGTTAGGCTACCTCATATCAGAATTGGGAGAATCGGACAGCCCAGGAGTATACGCACACTCTAAGTCATGAGTCTATGGCCAATCATGTGCATAGAGAGATAATAAATTTTGAATCTTATTAGATAAATTAAATTAATATTTATATTTATATTTTTAATAAACTGATTCATTATTATAGCTGATGAGAGATGGAGTGATGTGTAGCCATAGCAAGATCTTTCGATCCAATCGTATGGACAAAAAGGACAGATCGATGAACACCATGATCGAGAGAATTTTTATGAAAAATAAATATATTAGCATATATTATCAATATTATAGTATTTTTTATAAAATTTTATTTAAATTTATAATTACAGGAGCCATTAGATGCGCTCGCTCGCTCGGAGCCGGAGCTATCCGGCCCCCATGACCATTTATCTCAGGTCTTAGGGTCTGAGAACTTTGAGAGGATCCAATGCAGGCCTGGACATATGCCAATGAGCTACTGGTCTAAAGCGAGCATCTCTTCACATGCTTCCGGTGTCATCAGTCGGAAGTAGCTTGAGGAGGCATTGACGTAGGCAGCTCAAGCTATGGTGTTGGCTGATCAGGCTGTGACACGGGTTGCTCATGCTGAGAAGTGCACATCTCATCTAGAAGGCAACATGAGCATCATGGTGACGAAGCTTAGCATGCATTTTGGAGGAAACATCGAGAGCCTTAGGGACATATTGGTCAACATTCCAGCTCCAGCCCCTCCAGCTTCAGCTCCTCTAGCTCCAGCTCTAGCTCCTCTAATTCATGCTCCATCTCTCGAAGACAAAGATGATGTAGATTTAGAAGAATTCTGATATATATTTTTTAAAAAATATATTATAATAAATTTTATTTGATAATAAAATTTTAGCATGTCAAAAAAATTCTTCTATTTATACTATTTTTTTGCATTTTTGTTGTGTTATATATAGCTCTGCATTTATCCGATAAAATATATAAAAAACTAAAAATTATATATTTTTTTATTATTCAAAAGCTTTGGCAGTGTTGCAAAACCGCTGCCATTGGCATGCTAAGTGAGGCAACAAGTTACGTGCCAACCACTGCCATTAATCTATGCTAGTGGTTATAGAACTGCTACATTAGATCTATGGCAGCAATTCTATAATCGATGCCATAGATTGAGATATGGCAGTGGTTCCATAACCGCTGCCATAGATTGAGATATGGCAGTGGTTCCATAACCGCTACCGTAACTCAACCTACGGTAGTGGTTATAGAACCACTGCCATAGGCTATGTATGGCAGCTATTTCCATAACCACTATAATAACCACTGTCATGGACGTACGACGATGGCTGTAGTGGCAACAATTAGCTAACCACTGCCATAGCCTATGGCAGCAATTTTTTAGGCTATCGCAGCGGTTACAAACTGTTATGGTAGACTTGTTCTATAGTAGTACTAGAATTTGCTAGGGTTTTAACAAAATAGACATTCCTTTTCTCAGATCTTAATTATTGTTTCTGCAATCATTGAGTAGTAAGGATTATTTGCAATAGATTAGTATTAGAGCATCCATCTGGAACAACATTTTATTCAGATTTCAACAAATAATAGCTAACCAACAACAGATAGTGACAACCATCAGCCCACTCTCTGTAACAAAATCTAAAGGGTCTAAATGGTCTACTAACATTCAGTTACAGCAATCACTGTCAATTAATTATAGGCACCATCTATAAATAAGATCTTCTAGATATATTTTCTTCTCTTAGTGCTCTTTTTACTCTCAAACTCCTGTGTACTCCATTCTTGTTGATGAAGTTTTTAACTTGATCATCAGAGGGTCCACATTAGAGCCACCCACCATCGGCTAGGACTCTATTTTGCATGTCTCATTGGCAAGATCCTAGACTTCAACTTTAGTAATCTCTAGTGATGGTTCATTTTTCCAACAAGATTGGTACTAGAGGTAAGACACTTGATCCCTTGTTCTAAAAGAAGTACCCAGTCAAGTGATCACTTCCACCATCCAAGCAAAATGCCTCCTAAAAGAGCATCATCCCAGTGATCTATCAAGAATTGGCCAATTGTCTAGCTTCGATACCGTCATTTACACCATTACCACCCCAATCGACAGTGGTGGATATGGACCAATTCAACCTGCTGGTATAGTAAGTAAGAAGCCTCATGAGGCCGTATAGGCTATGCAGCAAGTTTCAGCACAGACATTAAAACCTGAAAAGCCCTCACTGCAGCACTAGGATATAGAGCAGGGGAGGCTTATTTGGAGAAGCCAATCAAAAATTCTAGAAAGGGAAAGCAAAGAGCCATG
Organism: Cocos nucifera; assembly: GCA_006176705.1. Classification (NCBI taxonomy): domain Eukaryota; kingdom Viridiplantae; phylum Streptophyta; class Magnoliopsida; order Arecales; family Arecaceae; genus Cocos; species Cocos nucifera. Next base: position 143,403 of record QRFJ01005535.1, on the reverse strand, counting down.
AGTCCCTATTCTAAACATAATTCTACTCCCAAAAAATCACTGCCTCCATCAAGGTCACCACACTTTGAGATTTGTGATCGAGATGATGATCTCGATCAAAAGCTTCAAGAAATGAATAGTCTGATTGAACAGCTCCGCAACTCGGCCCCAGCTTGAAATGATGAGATCTACATTGACCCACCTTTTACCACCTAAATTATGCAAGAACCTATTCCACCAAACTTTAAGCTTCCATATTTCAAAAGTTATGATGGGACTTCAAATCCGATCGATCATCTGAAAGCCTTTCAAATAATGATATTACTGCATGGTGCATTGGATGTAATTTTATGCCGAGCTTTCCCCTCAATGCTGAAGGGTGCAGCGCAAAGTTGGTACACAGGCCTAAAATCAGATACTATTTACTCCATTGATCAATTAAGCCATCAGTTTGCAACTTATTTTGTTAGCAGTCGGTATTAGAGGAGAGGGATTCATTCATTAACATCAAGTAGAAAGAGGAAGAATCCATTCGAGCCTATATCAGTCGCTTTAATATTATAGCCCTAGAGGTCCAAAATTTGGACCAATCTGTTGCAATGGCCGCTTTGAAAGATGGACTTCTGAATAATGGTCTCCTCTTCTTATTGGAGAAGAAGTATCCCCAAAACTTTGCTGACATGTTAGCTTGAGCCAACGGTTATGCCCAAGTTGAAAAAGCATTCAAATTACGGGATGATGCTGCTGTAAAGGAATGTCTGGCTGTAGAATCTAGCAAATCCTTTTCTTCTAAAAAATTGAGAGAAGGTTGGCCGTGTTCTAGGACACCTCCTAAATACAGACGAACTTGAACCTGACCCAGGCTCGTCGGCCAAGGAGCCCTGATAGAAGAATATGATGAAGCCCCCCTCCAAGAAGATTCAATAATTATGCCGCTTTGAATGTCCAAATAACTCAAGTATTGATGGATGATAACTATCATAAATTCATAAATAAAAATAATAAAATACATATAAATTAATATTTATTTTAAAAATTAATAATATTATTAATATTTTATAGAAAAAAGCATTGCCAATGTGAAGATCTTGATTTATGGGTTCAAACAAATCAAATTTGATGAAAATCGGAGCTATTGGAATTTAAACAAAGGCCGAAAGTTAAAATGAATAAAAAAGAAAAATTTTCGGTCAGTTCGGACCAAACCAGCTCAAAAAATTGGCCCATAGACTGACTCGACTGACCACAACCCAGCCTGATTCAATGTGACCAGACATCAGGCAGACGCCATAAAATTGAACGGTCCATGGTGGAACAGTGGTTGGCATGTTGTTCTTATGGCTGCTCGGAGCTACAGCCATAGATCCGATCTCTTATGTGACCTGGATGTTAATTCAGCAAACTGAAAAAGATCTAAGAAAGATGATAGAAGCTAGGGTTTTGGTGTTAGAACCAAAGAGAAGAGAGAAGATAGTTATGGAGAAAAGCTTAATCGTATTCACTTCTACTTGTAAAAGTTATAATATCCTGGTTTATATACTCTAGAGTTCCCATTTGAATCCTAGTAAACCCCAGCTCAAAAATACACTTAGGCTAACCCAATACATGAAAGTACTCACCAAGCCCAAGTCTCACATGCTCTCATCCCCTGAATCTAATCCCAACGCATACATGAATTAGCCCCCTTAAAACCTCTCAAACTAGGCCTTATGACCCCTAGGATCAACCCAGACCCTAACATAACTCTACCCACACAGTTAGCAAGCTTGGTCTTAGCACTAAGCTAGCTAAGTTTCATTGGGTTGGCTCAGTCTGAAACTGAGCTAGCCTAGTTCTATGCCGTGCCTGCAGTCCCGAAACTTGGCCTTTATGTTTTGCCTATGCTCTGAGACTTAGCCAACCCAATTTTGGACTGAGCCGGCTAACCTACAGAAAATATCCTTTCTATAGTCTTGATTCCTCAACTTTGGTTCCTTGCTCCATCTTAAATTCTAGGTCTCCAAAGTACCAACCAATCCTCTTGAGGCCCTCAATACCCAAACCTCAAGCCCATGGAGAGCTACATGCCGTCTCCACCCTAGGACAACTCCTGTCCTAGCCCTAGGATCACACCTATCCTAGCCTCTCTGAAAACCTCATCCTGGCTCCGCCCATGGCCTTCTAAGGCTTGGTAGCACCACACCACCTACAATCTCCACCTTGGTGCACCTAAGTCTTGGCACACCTGGCAACATCTTCCTGCACAATCCTGCTATCCCTGCATGTCCTGATAGCCCCTCATGCTCACCTTGCCACTGTCATTCTTATTCAACTGTTGAACTCCCTTTGAGGTCTTCGGGATGACCGCCTCCACCGCTGAAGTCCTTGGCTTATTTCTCTGCACCACTTTTGGAGTTGTTGGTATGCTTCTACTTAGCAACTGCATCACTTATTCAGAACTTCCCTGAAGATCACTCAACATTCCTTTACCGGCACTCACCACACATCTTGATGCTCCACTTGATACTGTCCACTTAAAGCCATGCCTATCTCCCTACACAATCCTCTCCACCTGGATCTGTACAGCCCCAGCACTGATGCTGGGATATAGGTCCTCCCTCTACACAACTCTGCTTCGAACCCATGTCATAGCTTCCTCCACTCATGAAGCCACCTCTGCCTGGTGCTCCACTAGGAGCTCAAGTACTCCTAATGCCGCAGAAGTCGACTCTATCTTCGAGTCCTCTGAGGGCAACCACCCAATGCTGCACTGTCGGGCCTACCACTGTATCTCGAACACCATTGCTGCCCCTTCGGATCCTCTGCCCTCTGTACACCTGTTTGAAACCATCTCAGATATACCGCACCCAGTAGGCTCCTCCGAGACCATCAAGATTTCATCCGAATCTTTACTTTCAGTGACTGTATTGATGGAATCCAAGCTTTCTCCTTCCTTGCACTTCTCTCAAAGCAGACACTCCCGCTTAAAGTGCCCTGCTTCTCCGCACTTGAAGCATCTCTTGGACACCTTGCTACCCCTCTATTCATCCTTTTTCTTTTCTTTCCTACACTTCTTTGAAACCACAAGACTCTCCTAGAATACCTCCCTCTTCATCATCCGTTCTCATTGTTCGTTGGATCTAAGCACTGATACGATCTCCTTATACACCAGTGTCTCTTTACCATATAATAAAGTTATCACTAATGGATCGAAGTTCCTGGGTAGTGAACACAGCAACAATAAACTCTTATCCTCCTTTTCTAAATCTGCCCCTATATTGAGTAAGTCCATGCTCATCCAGTCGAACCGCTAAATATGCCCCGCAATATCCTCGCCCTCCTGCATCCGAAGGCTATACAATTGCTTCTTCAGCATCAACTTGTTGCACATATTCTTTTCCATGTACAACTATTGCAACCTCGACCATAATCCCTTGGATGTTCTCTCCTCCAACACGCCATACAAAATCTCATCCACCAAATAAGCCCTAGTCGTGGCACATATCCTTTTCTCGAAGGACATCCGCTCCTTGTCTGTGATCTTCTCCGGACCATCTTCTAACGCCGAATCCAACCACATCTGAACCAGCAGATCCTCCATTCTTACTATCCATATCGTGAAACTTTTCTTTCCATCAAACTTCTCTAATTCTACCTTCAACCCGCTGTTCTCCATGATCAATCCGAATCAAATAACAACAAATAGATAGATCTGAGAAATACCTTAACTAGGGATGGTGGACAGCAGCCTTGTGATCTCTTCCTTGCTCACGAAGCCTGGAGAAAGCCTTTAGATCTGAATCTCGCTGCTGATCTCTATTGAAAATTGATCTTCTTTCTCCTTCATGCTCAATCGCACCTTGATGCCAATTATTGTTCCTATGGCTGCTCAGAGCTACAACCATAGATCCTATCTCTTGCATGAACCTGGGTGTTAATCTAGCAAACTGAAGAAGATCTAAGAAAGATGAGAGAAGCTATAGTTTTGGTGTTAGAACAAGAGAGAAGAGAGTTAGGGAGAAAAGCTTAATTGTATTCATTTCTACTTGTAAAAGTTACAATTTTCTGGTTTATATACCCTAGAGTTCCCACATGAATCCTAATAAACCCTAGCTCAAAAACTCCTTTAGGCTAATCCAATACATGAAAGCACTCACCGTGCCCAAGTCTCATATGCTCTCATCCTCTGGATCTAATCCCAAACCATACACGAAATAGCCCCTTTAAGACCTCTCAAACTAGGCCTTAAGATCCCTAGGATCAACCCAAACCCTAGCACAAAACAGACCCTCGCATAACTCTGCTCGCGCACTGAGCCAACTCAGTCTCAGCACTTAGCTTCCTATATTCTACTAGATCAGCTCAATCTGAAACTGAACTAGCCTAGTTTTGTGACATGCTTGCAGTCCCAAAACTTGATCTTTCTATTTTGCCTGTGCTCTGAGACTTAGCCGACCTAGTTTTAGATTGAGCCGGCTAACCTACAGAAAATTTTCTTTCTGCAGTCTTGATTTTTTAACTTTGGTTTTTTGCACCACCTTGAATCCCAGATCTCCAAAACACCAACCAAGCTCATTGAGGCCCTCAATATCTGAACCTCAAGCCCATGGAGAGCTACATGCCTCCTCCACCCTAGGACCACACCTATCCTAGCCTCCCTGGAGTCCTCATTCTGGTCCCGCCCGTGGCCTCCGAAAGCTTGGGAGCACCACACCACCTACATAGCATGGTAGCGTGGACCCTAAGGGTCCACAGAATTAACCACGAAGCATTAGATGGCATTTTGGTAATTTTAGCTGGTGCGACAAGCTTTGATTAGTCTAGGTCTTTGGCAAGGTTGGTCGAACCGATCCATAAGAATAGTGAAGGCATGATCGTGTGGTTCCCAGCTCTTCCAATCGGCATCCAATGGCAAGGACCAAATCCTATTTTGATTCAAAGCTCCTAGGCATCCCTATGCAATTTAACAACATCCGACAGCTTGATCTAGAGATCCGATGGTCCAAATTCAATCCAGTACTAATCTTAATATTTTGATAGGTTTTTAAGTGCATTTTGATCTAATCTGATGGCTAGAATTTGATCCATACTCCAATTGGACTTTGGCAAGAAGTCGAAAACTCCATGTTTTCACTCTATTTAATCCACTGATATGCCAGACACAGGAGAACGAGGAGGGGGGATTAGCCCTCCAAACCTTCTCTTTTCTTCCCCTCTTCTCTCTTCTTCTTCTTTCTTCTTTCTTATTCTTATTCTTTTTCTTTTTCTTTATCTGGGTGATTTGAATATGTCGGGAGTTAGAGAATTTCACACCATACATGGCTAAGAAGTTATATTCTAGAAAAGTAGATAAAGTCTTCAAGCATGGGTTGTATTTTTCTTTTTTTTATTGTTTGTAATTACTTTTATGTAATGAATAACTTGCTCTCACATCCAATCTTGTCTTTCATGCATGAGATCTTATATTAACATGCATATTATTGATTAACGTCTAAATAGCCTATACTTATGGAGACAGATTATGATTGAAAGATATAGTCCATACTTGATTTAATAATTTATATTAAAAAAATTATTAAAAAGTCATGTTATCCTTTTTTAGAAATTAAAATATTGAATTGCTTATGAATCTATTAAGATGGATCGTGGTCGAAAGATACGATTCATGCTCAAAAATAATAGATTATAGTTACAATTAAATTGTTAAAAATAATAAATTTTTGTATTAAAAAAAATTACCACAATCATGCTAAAAATGAATTCAAAATTCTAGAATATTTTTAATTAATTCCAAATCCTATTTAGTTATTCTTTACTTTCTTTTATTTTAATTTACTGAATCATAATTAATTTTTATTTATTTATTTATTTAGTTTTTTATTTTAATAATTTATTTTTTATTAATTACTAGTTAAATTAAATGTAACTTAGTCTTCAATTTTTGAGAAAATCAATACCTGACTCGCCACTATTCTAATCCATAGTAAGTTTGATTTAAATTTTTATTTATTGCTGTAAAGACAAGCATCAAATTTTTAGCATCATTGCCTCGGATTATAGCATGGTTGCTTTAGTAAAAAAATAAAAATAAAAAAAAAATAATTAATTTTTTTATTGCTTTATATGCTTTATTGCCTTATTTATTTTATTTCTTTATTTTACTACATACTTTATTTTATTGCCTTATTTGCTTTACTTATTTATTTTACTTCTTTATTTTATTGCCTTATATGCTTTACTTATTTAATTATTTTACTACTTTATATCTTTAGTTTATTATTTATTAATTTTTTACTTTTACATTTCACACATTATTTTGCTATTTAGTAATTGATCTTTTATTATTAGTTAATTTAATTTAATTATTTAATTACCTACTATCTATACTTTCTTTCAAATTATGCTTTATATTGCTTTTCATATATAATTTATTAATTACTTTCTAGCTAGACTATCTTAATTGCATAGTTAAATAACTATTTTATTTTGTATAATTAATTTACTAATTTTTATAATTTAGAATAAATTATTATCTTAAAGGTTTATTTAATTTTTTAGGCTATCTAGTTACCTTTCAAGCCTAGTATAATTTACTTTTCAATTAATTAGATTATCTAAATTAGTTTAAATAAAATCTAAAATAATTAATTTAATTAACTTAATTAAAATCTACCTTTTATTTTTTTTGCTTCAAATAACCTAATATAAGAAGAAAATAAATACACCTCATAACACTTAATTAATATAGAGAAACTAATTAAATATTAAAAAACTTAACATGTTTGGACACCTTGCTTTCTTTGCATTACATATACATAATATACATTAAGGGCATAATCCATTAAAAAAGATAAGGTGGGAATTTAATTATCCTTCCTTAGCCCATAAACCACCATCCTTCATATTGCATTAACCTAAGTCTTTAAATTAAAATCAATTGGACATTGGCCCTTAAGTCAATTTGAGCTCATTAGGATAAGAAACTAAAAGAGTTGGACTAGGTTAGGATTAGTTAGTTTGACTGGTGTCTAAGACAAGTGATTCAGGGACTACAATCCAAAGGAATGTAGTTAGTTAAATGATTCTATTGGCTTACCAAACCAAAATAATTGGTATCTAAAAGAAGGAACGGGGGGACTGCTACTGACCTTACACTTACTTGGCCGATTGAGTGGATGATTTTTTACTTGGAGGCTTGAAGGTTGATTACATGTCGTTATAACATCAAATAAAAATTAAATTTGATTTTAATATCTAAAATAGTGGTGAGTCGAGTGTTAATTTTTTTGAGAATTGAAGGTTATGTTATATTCAATTTAATTAAAAATAAAATTTTAAATTTAATTTTAAAGTAAAAATTTAAATAAATAGATTAAAGAGAGTAAATTAAGAGTTTAGTAAATTAAAATAAAAAGATAGCAAATACTTAATTAATTAGATTTTTTAAATTAATTAAAAATATTTTAAAATTTTGAATCCATCTTCAGCACGATTGTGGTAATTTTTTTAATATAAAAATTTATTATTTTTAAGAATTTAGTTATGATTATAATTTATTTTCTTAAAGCATGAATTATATCTCTTGATAATGATCCAGCTCTATGAAATCATAAATTAAAAATACCTTAATTCTTATAAATTAAGAATATGGCTTTTAATGATTATTCTCTAAAATAAATTATTAAATTAAGTAGTGATTGTATCGATCAATCACAATATGTCCTAATCAATATAATTTATTTAGATCTTTTATCACTAATAAGCATGTTAGATAATCAGAATCTCATGCATAAAAAGATAAATTTCATTAAAAACTAGGCAGGAGAACATGTTTACATAAAATCTAATTCTAAAAGATAAAAAAAAAATACAGCCCATGTCCAAAGACATCATCTACTCTCCCAAAATTCGGCTCCTTAGCCATGTATGGTTGACGATCAGCTCACTCTCGGCATCTTCAAAGCTTCTTTGATTGAAGGATAGAAGAAGAAAGAATGAAGAAAGAGGGAGGAGAAGAGAGAGAAAGAGAGGAAGTAGCTCTATTTTCTATGTTTTCTTGGCGTAGAGGGTCTATTCTCAAGGGCTGACACGGACCGAATTGGCATGGCCTAGCTCGACTCTCCAATCCGAGCCTTCTTCTGCAGTTCGTCGAAAGAACCGCCATTCCTATTAAGGGTCGGGATTTTCTTCATCAAGCAATTCCATTCCTTTGAAGTCATTTCTGTAAAGAAAAAGTTAGAAGATCAGAAGAATGAATACCACCCAGCTGGCTGAATATCAAGAACTACCTATTGGGTTAAGAGGACTGAGAGCGAAATTGAACAAGGTCTGCTCATCCAGAAGCCTAGGGATTGGTAAAGCATCAAAAGACATCTGCTTATTGGTCGAACTCCGATCTTCGCTTTCTAGCCTGAGAGCTCGATGGATCAATTTCGTTATCTCGCCCCACGGAGGAAGCCCTAGCCTTAGGGAGGAATGGAAAATGAAAAAGAATTTTTTCTTCCAGCCATGAATGGAGGAAGGAGCATTTTTGAGCAATCCCTTCCTGTCAAACTACAGAGACCCATACCACCAATCCTTGGCGGTGGGATGATGTTTAAAGGTAAAGAAATTATGGAACAAGAAAATGGTAGGTCAGACGTCCGCCATGGTGCACAGAGAATAAAATCCTATGATGAATCTAAAGAAGTTTGGCACCATGGCAATAAGGAAAATATTGAGAAACCTAAATAGATTAGCCATGAAAGGAGGTAATGATAACCTAAGCCTGACCTGAAAGGTTTTGACATACGGATAGATTCGACTGGTAGGAGATGAGCAAACTCGGTCATTGGGCCCATGGAGTTCAAGCTCATACTCAGGAGGAATCCCAAACCAAATTCTAACTAAGGAAAGGTCATCGGGCCGAAGTCTATAAGAGATGGTCGCAGGCACAAAAGGATGGACCGATCCAAAGGGTTCGGCCTCCATAGGAGTTGGGTTCACTAAGGTTAGAGGGGTCAGGCTCCCAGAATAAGTCGACCAGGATCCCTTGCTAGATATTTGGATCGAGGTAAAATCGAGGAATCACTCCATAAATCAAAAAAAAATAAGGTGTTTAAACTTCGATAAAAATAGAAAGAGTGAGAAAGCAAATAGTGTAGAGATAATCCAAAAAAGTATCAAAGAGCTGATCTAAATCAGCTGGGAAGAGCAAGGAGACGATGAATGAAGCAAAAATCAAAGGGAGGTGCACTGGAAACCAAGGAAAATGGAGGAAGAAGCCTGAACCCTCACTCGAAATGAAGAGGGGAACTAAAGGAAGGAGATGAAGATTTCAGAAGAAGTAAGGGCTCAAAGGAGGAAGGCAAGTTTATGTAGGCCCTAGGGTCCCAAGACAGTTATGATGGTAGATTTTCTTCAGCCGATCTTTGGTTGATATGTGTCCCACTCATCGTGGCAGAAAGCTTCCAACAGGTAGATCTTTAATAGCACTGTACTTCAAGTAGGCTTTTGGTGGGGAATTCAAAAAATATCTTTTTGGGTCACTGCACATTTATGAAGCTTTGATGCCAGTCTAGTAAAAGCCAAAATTTTCCATCCAACCCAGATGCGGGAAACCCAACAAGGTTGAAAAATTTGCCAAACTTTGGCAGTCTCCGTTTCACTCCCATCCTTCAAACTTCGAACTCAAAAGTAGGGGGACTAGTATTGGAGATAAATCCATGCCTACCGAAGTCTAGCTAAGACTCCAACTCTTAATTAGTTCTGTTCGGTTGCAGCTATAAAAATCGAATCTCAACCCACAGGAGTATTCGAACCTTGAATCATTTCGAGATGGCCAACCTCCAACATTATGGACAGATAATCTGATTGACTCGGAAGACCTATTTTGGATTATCTATCCACAGTGTTGGAGGTCGGCTATCTCGGAATGATTCAGGATTTGAATACGCCTGTAGGTTGAGGTTCAATTTTTATAGCTACAATTGAATGAAATTGATTAAGAGTTGGAGTCTTAGCTGGACTATGGCAGGCATGGATTTATCCCCAATACTAGTCCCCCTACTTCTGAGTTCGAAGTTCGAATGATGGGAGGAAAATGGAGACTACCAAAGTTTGGTGGATTTTTCAACCCTATTGGGTTTCCTGCGTCTTGGTTGGATGGAAAATTTTGGCTTTTAGCAGGCTAGCATCAAAGCTTCGTAAATAAGTAGTGATCCGAAAAGACATTTATCGAATTCTCCATCAAAAGTCTACATGAAGTACAGCGCTATTGAAGATCTACCCGTTGGAAGTTTTCTGCCATGATGAATGGAACACACGTCAACCAGAGATTGGCTGGAGAAAATATGCAATCATAACTATCTTGGACCCCAGGAGCTACTTAAACCAGCCTTCCTCCTCCGAGTCCTTGCTTCTTTTGAAATCTTCATCTCCTTCCTCTAGTTCTCCTCTCTATTTCGAGCAAGGTTTCAGGCTTCTTCCTCCATTTTCCTTAGTTTCTGGCCCACCTCCCTTTGATTTTTGCTTCATTCATCATCTCCTTGTTCTTCCCAGTTGATTTAGGATCAATTTTGAATTTGATAGGATGTTGTAGATTTCTTCTCTAGATGAGCTTGAACAGTCAATACTTCTGCCCTAGAGAATCGACGAAGTCCCCGGCTCCTATGCATCCCATCTAGCCGATCTCCTTTCGATAGCTTGTATGGCCCCACTTGGAAGAACTTCCTTTGAACCTCCTTTTTTTGGTAGAATCTTAGCTAAACTTCTCTAGCAGCTGAGCTTCTTCTGAACTATCCCCAGACGAACTTCAGCACTTTATCATTAAGTCTGGTAGGGGTCCAATCGATGAAGAAGTTCGAAAGACATTTGACTGAAAGGAGCTCGATTATGAGGGCTCCACCTGGGCTGAGAACTGACTGATGGCCATAATAGGCAAGCACGATTGAAATACTGGTCTATGCTATTCATTATTCACCAATGAGCAACCCTGAAAGTGGTCGAACCTCAAATGAATAGCATAGACCAGTATTCCAATCGTGCTTGCCTATTACAGCCATCAGTCAGTACTCAGCCCAGGTGGAGCCCTCACAATCGAGCTCTTTTTAGTCGGATGTCTTTCAGACTTCTTCACCGATTGAACCCCTGTCGGACTTCTCTTCTAGCCAAATTTCTTCCAGCCGTCTAAAAGGACCACGATGTACACCTTCAACAAAATAAATTAATGCCAACACACGATCAATCCTGAGAGCCTTCAAACTTCTTCAGAATAACAACGCCCAAGAGCCCTTCATCACCTGCAACTACCTCATCTGAACTCCAACTATTGGATCTCCAATAGACCAGCACGTCACGATAATGGACACCACTCTCAATAAGAAACCCCACGTGGCCCCGAACGTCGCACTACCAAGTGGTTATGGCTATCACTATCAGTTTGTTACAGGCTCTACGCTATAAAAAGGATCCTTCAGATACATTTTTCCTATGCTCTCTTCTCCTTCTCGATACTCTATAACTTTTTCTACTAGGTACTCCATTTCTATTGGTTGAAAGAGCTAACTTGATCATCGAAGGGTCTTGTCGGAGCCATCCATCCTAGGCTTTGGATGAGACTTGTCTTGCAGGTCACTGGTGGCGACCTCATCTTCTCTGACTCCAGCACTCCTCTGGCGACGATCAGATTCACCCCAACACAGTTAAACCCAAACCATAGTTACTGCATTCACTATTAGATAGTGATAAACTTATGGGATCCAACTTTGATAATAAGTGTTAGAAGTTGAATGTTGTTCTGCAGCATGAAGAGGTTCATGCTGGGGCCTCTATGCCTAGTTTTAACAAAAGGTCAAAGATTAACCAAGATCAGGCAAGGTGCTTCTACTGTAAGGAGCAGGGGCATTGGAAAAGGAACTATCCTTAGTATCTTGCTTCCCATAATCCCAACAAGCTGAATAAGAGAGAAGAGCAAAGAGTTGCTGATCAAGGATGTTATATGATAACACCTTGTAATTTCTCTATTTGTGAAACTACTGCCTGGGTATTGGATATCGAAAGTCCAGTCCATATTTACAATACATTGTAAGGACTTTAAATTAGTAGAAAATTTGAAAATAATGAGCGATTCTTGAATGTTGGAGATGGAAGATCTATTCTAGTTTTAGCTATGAAAATAGTTCAACTTATTTTCAATACTAATATCATTTCTTTAAATGAGTGTCATTATTATCCTTCTTTTTTGATGAATATAATCTATTTTGGCCTTTTGACCAAAGATGTTTATCATTTATCAATAAAGAAAGATTATTATGATATTATTATGAATGATGTTACGATAATGCAAGGACAACAAAGAAATGGTATTTATATTTTATCATAGCCTATGAGTGTAATGTACACTTCTAAAAAATATTTTAGATTAGATAATGTCTCTGATATCTACCTATGGCACTACACGCTAGGTCATATTAACAAGAGTAGGATAAACATGTTGACTCAAGAGAGAATCTTCAAAGTCAGTGATTGTGAATCATTTTCACCCTATGAGTCCTATCTTCTTGAAAAAATGGTCAAGTCACATTTTGCTAGAAAAGATGAAAGAGCCACAGAGCTCTTAGATCTAGTACATACTGATGTATGTGGACCTATAAGTATAAGTGCTAGAGGTGGATATTTCTACTTCATCACTTTCATAGATAATCTATACGGATATGGATATGTCTATCTGATGAAACATAAGTCAGATTCATTTGAAATATTCAAACGATTCCAAAGTAAAGTAGAAAAATAAACTAGAAAGAGTATTAAAATTCTTCGATTGAATCAAGGAGGTGAATATCTATCCAGTGAGTTCTTGTCAGATCTATGAGAGATAGGATTCTCTCAAAATGGATACCTCCAGGGATACCAAAGCATAATAGTTTATCGAAAAGGAGGAATCAAACCTTATTAGACATAGTTCGATCCATGATGGATTTTGCTTGTCTGCCTATTTCATTTTTGGGTTATGCTCTTAAGACTACATGTTATATATTGAATAATGTACTGAGAAAATTTATCACAAAGACTCCATATGAGATATGGACCGGGCGTAGGCCTATACTCTCTCACCTATGGGCTTGGGGTTATCCAACCTATGTCAAATCGTTTGCATATAGATAAACTTGGACGTCCGATAAGTGTGCATTTATAGGGTATCCTAAGGAAACTAAGGGTTACTATTTCTACCATGCTGAAGAACAAAAGATGTTCATCAGCCTTAAGACAATCTTTTCGGAAAAGAAGTTTCTTGGTGAAGGAACTGTTGCCTCTAAGATTGAACTTGAGGAAGTTCGATAGGTAGAAAGACCTACATCAGTTGCTGAACCAGAATTAGATTTGATTAGATCAAATTCAAAGCCCAATATACTTGCACCTTAAGGCGATCCGATAGATTACTGCATCAACCAGATAGATACTATTATTTTTTAGTCCGGAATGGTGATCCTATCAAACTCGATGAAAGTGATGAGGATCCGATCATCTATATGGATGTGATGCAGAGATCTGATTTTGAGAAATAACTTGCGGCCATGAAATTCGAGATGGAGTCCATGAAGGTAAATGATGTGTGGACATTGGTTTACCCACTCGAACGGGTTGAACCCAAAGGATTTAAGTGGGTCTTCAAGAGGAAGAGGGGTATAGATGAAAAGGTGGAGATCTATAAAGCCCGTCTAGTTGCCAAGGGGTATCATCAATATTATGGTATTGACTATGACGAAACGTTCTCCCCTATGGAAATTCTCAAATCCATTTGGATAATATTTGCGATAGCTGCCTATCAAGATTATAAGATCTGTTAGATGGATATGAAGATAGCTTTTTTGAATCGAATGCTGATCGAAAAGGTGCATATGATATAGCCTGAGGGGTTCACAACCATAGATGAATCCAAGATATGCAAGCTTTCGAGTTTCATTTATGAATTGAAGCAAGTATCTCAGAGTTAGAACATGCATTTTAATAAGATAACAAAAGTGTATGACTTCATTAAGAATGGAGAAAAGCCCTGCATTTATAAGTAGACAAATGGTCTGGTAGTGGTATTCCTTGTCTTATATGTTAATGATATTCTCTTAATCAGAAATGACATCCTTGCACTGTAAGGGACAAAAGTATGGTTGTCATCTCATTTCTTCATAAAAGACTTGGATGAAGCATCCTACATCCTAGAGATGAAGATCCATAGGGATAGATCTAAGAGGATGCTTGGGTATCCTACTCCACGTACATAAAAACTATGCTAAAAAGGTTCAGCATGGAGAATTCCAAGAAGGGTTATCTTCTGATAGGTCATGAAATTTCTCTCTAAGAAGGATTGTCTGACAACTCCTGAAGAGAGAGAGTGTATGAGTAGAATTTTATATGCTTTGGTAGTAGAATTTATCATATATGCCACGATATGTACGAGATCAGATATGGCATACTCAATAAAAGTAGTAAGTAGATACCAATCTGATCTAAGAGAGAACCACCAAAAAGTGGTTAAAGCCATCCTTATGTATTTGAGAAATACTAAGGACCAATGGTTGGTTTATTGCAAGTTAGATATAAAACTTATGGGATTTACTGACTCCAGCTTTCAATCTAATCGTGATGATAGCAAAAGCTTATCAGATTATGTTTTTATCCAAAATGATGGAGCCATCTACTGGAAGAGTTCCAAGTAGCATACTGTGGCAGACCCTATTTGTGAGGTAGAGTACATCACAGCATCAGATGCCACAAAGAAAGTTGTGTGGTTGAGGAAGTTCATCATCGACCTCAGAGTAGCATCCTCCCTTGATGGTTTAGTCCTGCTTTACTATAATAGCAATAGTGCCATTATTCGAGCGAAGGAACTAAAGGCACAACAATGAATGAAGCACATACTGCAGCACTACCATTTGGTCCGAGAGATCTTAGATCAAGGTGATGCTGACCTTCAGAAGATCGATGAAAAAGAGAACCTGACCGACCCCATCGCTAAAGCCCTGACCATAAAGGAGTTCAATGACCACAAGTCGAAGATCGATATTAGATACCGTGTCAAGTGGCTTTATGATAAGTGAGAGTTCTTGGAAAATGTGTCCCAAAGCTAATTATCAGTCTATTGATGGTTGAGCTACCTTGTAATTATAATTAAGTTATTAATGAATAAAATAAATAGTTTGGCATTTTTATTATAAAGTTTACATCTTCTAATGAACTCCATTGTTGTGATGATGTTCTTAAGACTATTTAGTTTTGATAAAGAGAGGATTTATCGATTAGTCCTTAAACTATTCACGATCAAATAATACGTTGTTAATTAGGATGACAACATTTATCAAGCATAGATTGCTGTATGCCATCTAGGTTGGTTGTCCTCTTAACTAAAGAGTGTGGAGATACTGGTATGGTATACAAATAAGATATAAGGGTACATCATCAATGAATGTGACCAACTCAGGAGTATTCTACTATCGTGAATTGCTCTGATGGGATATAAGTATAAGTATCCCTTAGACCTGAGATCACCATAGTGGCTTGCAAGCAACTCATTATACTTTGGTACTAGACTAACTAAATTTTTAATTCAGTAACAAAAGATTTTTAGGCACAGTCAATTACTTGCAAAGTTGGTGGGTGATCAAGATGGGATTGACCACTCCAAAAGTTGGAGAAGAATGCATCACCGTATTTCAATATAACAAAATCTTGGCCAGCATAATCCATGAGATGGATTTGATATTTTCAAATATAATGTGGATGACCTAATTGGGTTTCATAGTTAAACTTTGAGGTATTCTACAAGCATTTTGATCAAGGGGATGAATTATATGAAAACTATATCCATATGGATTCCAAGGATGTTGTTCTACACATTCGACCTATCCGACAATCAGATACTATTGCTAGATGTTTACTTTGATTGGTATTAAAATTTATTTCTATACTATTAGATTAGATTTGGACCTATGAGGTCACACACATAGGAGTTTTCAATCTGATCAGATGGTTGATTGATGATTAATAATCTTTCTTAAGTCAAACAATCAATACGATTGATGGTTGACCTAGTGCAAGTATTGCAGGAGGATCGATTAGCAATTTGATTATTATTTGACTTAATTTAATTAAGTTAGAAGATTTAGATTGAGTTAATTAAATATAATTTAATTATATTTAGTTTGGGCTTGATTGGATCAAGTCTAATTAGTTTATTGGATGAGCCAATTGTAAGGAAGAATGAGTCCTAGTTCAATTTGGACTTATGTCAACCCAATCTCTAATTTAATTAAAAATTAAATTAGAATTAATATTAATTTAATCTAATTTAATTATGATTTTGGTTAGACTAGGATCTATTCTAATTGGGTTGAATTAAATCTAATTTAATTTGGTCTAAAGAATAAATTAGACCAAGTCAAATTGGAAGTCCTAGTGAGACTAGGATTTGTATCAACCCAATCTCTAATTTAATTAAATATTAAATCAAAATTAAATTAAAATTAAAATTAATTTAATTTAATTTAATTAGGTTATTAGTTGGACTAAGACCTATTCTAATTGGGTTACATAAATCCTGATTTAATTTGGTTCATGGATCACTTAGTCCATGTCAAAATAAGAGTCCAAATATGACTAAGACTCTCTATCCCTATGCCACCTTAATCCTAACGCCCTCCCCCACACCCCTCTTTGATTTCATATGTAGATAAACCTCTCCCCTAGCCTTCACACATGTCCATAGCTTTCCCTTCTCTCTTAGTTGGAAGTTGGTTGTGGACCAAGTCAACTAAGGATAGTGGTTTTGAATTTAAACTCTATTTGATAGTTTGTTGCATCTATCCATACATGCCACCAACCCTCCTTTTTTTTCTTTGGATTTGCATGGAAAATAGTAGGTCTTTTGCATTCCTAATAGGTGTGGTCCATGGTACAAAAAACGTAGGGGGGGGGATGTCCAAGAGTTGGGCGCCCCAAATCTTGCCTTATTTGGACACCCCTTGCTGGGTATTTGACCTAGACAAGGAGTGTATCCTAACTCTCTATTTTAAGGATCTTTGGCCATAACTTTCTCAAGTATTCTAGAGCTTAGAGAGAGGTTCTCAAGTGTGGAATGACCTAGGAGAGAAAGGCTTAGGGCATGTGATTGTATAGACACCAATCAAGGTGACTAGGTGAGAGAACAAAGAAGAAGAAGAGGATTTTCTTCAAAATCTCTTCCTCCTTCTTTTGTGAGTGTTTGAGAGGTGTCTCAACATCACAAACCTTCTTCCTCATCTTTTAAAAGTTAGAGAGTCTAAGTTTTGAAGAAGGAAGATCTAGAATGATCGTCAAAGAAGGATCAGCATAGTACTAGCATACTGTGTTGATTTTCGGGCATCGAACTTCTGGACAGAGATTAAGAGCTCGTGTGGACAACTTATAGAGGTCAGACGTGTGCAGCTTGGAACAGCAACCTCAGTCCCTGATCAACAAGCTAGAGTGTCTAACTTGCAAAGGTAAGAGTGATATGATCTTCTTTATGTTATCTAGATTCGATCTAGAATAGATCTGATATTAGTAAGATCAACATAAAATTTCTTATATTTTAATTTTTGATTTAATAGCATGCTTAGATCATGCAATAGGTCCTAGATCTAGGGTTATTTCTTATGTATTTATGAATTAATATAATTAATTCATGTGTTCCATGGCATAGATTTGAAAAGGTTTCAAAATCTAATTCTAAAATCCTAAATCGATTTTCTTCACCATGGCCATTCGCACCATAGGGAATGGATATACTTGTGCCATTTTTCATCACTTCTAGATAGAAAAAATTTCTTCTGATGGCTGTGGGCTATTTCACCAAGTGGGTTGTGGCCAAACCCTTAGAAAAAATCATTGAGGTCAAGGTATAGGACTTCATCTAAAAGTCAATAATATTCGGCTTACGTCGAACTTCAATCATTGATAATAGGCACCAATTTGTAGGGGTAAAGTTTGCTAAGTTCTATAAAGATTTATTTTTCACCATTTTACTTCTGTAGCCCACCTTCAAGCAAATGGTGAAGCCAAGGTAACAAATAGAACTCTATACAATGAATAAAAGCTAGACTTGAGTGGGCAAAAGAAACATGGGTGGACAAACTTTATCATGTGCTTTGAACTTACAAAATCACTCAAAGGTTGCCAGCTGGAGAGACTTTATTTGCCTTAGCATTTGGGACTAAAGTAGCCATACTAGTTGAACTTGGACTTCCCCCGGCATGAGTTGAAGCCTTTGATGATTAGAATAATTCATAGGATCTAAAGACAAATCTTGATCTATTGGAGGAAAAGTAGGAGAAGGCCAAAATTCAGATGGCAGCTTACAAGCAGAAAGTGGTTTGGTATTATAACTCTAGAGTTAGAAGTAAAACCTTCAAAATTGAAGATCTGGTGCTACAATGAGCAAACATCTCATAGCCATAAAATCAAGGCAAGCTTGCTCCAAACTGAGAAGGCAACTATGAGGTTGTAGAAATTGTCTGATTGAAAACTTACTATCTGAAGGAGCTTAGAGGGACACTCCCTAACCTTAGAAATTAGAGAATTTATGGATGTATTATCAATAACCTCAGCTCAACAAAATTTCTTTATCTTAACATCCCTATTTTTGATGCAAATTGAATGATGGTAGGAAATTATTCAATCGAACTTCGTTCTTAAATAAAGTGGAAGAACTCTGATTCTTAAGTAAGAGGTTAACCTCATCTTAATGAGCATGAAGGCCTCCAGTTCTTAAATAGAATGTTAACCTCATCTTAATGAGGGTGAAGGCCTTTAGTTCTTAAACAAGAGGTAATAGGGAGAGGCCCTCTCAATGATCCTTTTGTGCCCCAACAATCTTATTAGAAATAAGAGGTGGATCTCATCCTAACAAGGGTAATAGCTAACCATATTAGGAATATGAGGTGGATCTCATTCTAACATGGATGAAAATCCTTACGAAAGATTGAAGGCCTCCAGTTCTTAAACAGGAGGTAACGAGGAGAGGCCCACTCAATGGTCTTTTTGTGCTCCGACAATCTTGTTAGGAATAGGAGGTTAACCTTATCCTAATGGGGATATAAGCAAATTACGTCAAGAATAGGAGGAGGATCTCATTCTAACATGGGTGAAGATCTTTACGAAGGATACAAAACTCCCGATTCCTAAACTGGGAGACTAAACAAGTTTGGAAGACTCTTGTTCATAAACAAGGGGGACACACCCACTAAATATCGGATTGAGATTATCACTCCAAAGCAACATCAACATCAGACACAGCACAAGAGCAAGGAGTTTCCTGAATACTAAATCAAAACAAGACACAAAGATGGTCAAAAGAAGTTTGATGTCATTAATATTAAAGTTCAGTACAAGGGATCTTTAGGGCCAATTATAAAAAAAAAGGGAGAAGGAGAGTGTGAGCGCAGAAGTGGCACTCCTAAGCCTTGAAAACATGAGAAGATAGGTCATGAAAAGATGGAAGCGAGCCGAAAGAGAAAATAGCTCTCCTAGCAAAGTTCAAAAACTGGGCTGGCTCATCCTGATAAACAAACCAGATCTTGGATTTTACAGGTAGATCTTGAAAACTTTTTCAATATCTTACAGTTAAAGACTTAAATAAATCAAATATTTACTTAAATAAATATATAAATACCTAGATCTCAGATCTATTATATGATCAAGGCATGATATAAATCAAAAATTAAAATCAAATAAGAAAGTAAAAGGTTGATCAAATCAACCTAGATCTACACTACATCAAATGCAGGTATGAAGTTAATAGATCAGATCTATTACCTGAGCAAGCTAGATGTTCTAACTTATTGATTGAGGCTTGAGGATGAAGTCGTGAGCCACACACGCATTCGGCCTCTAGGAGTCATCCACACAAGCCTACGATCTCGGATCTAAAGTTCGATGCAGGAAATCAGCATAGCATTCTAGTACTATGCTGATCCTTCTTCGACGGTCGATCTGATGCTCCTTTTTTTAACATTTAGACTCTCCAAAATATGAGAAGAAAGATGAGAGCTTACTGATTTGAGACTCTCTTAGAAAAAAGCTCAAAGAAATGAGGAGAGATTGAAAATAAAACAGTCCTAAAAGAAGTCCCTCTTCTTCTTCTTCTTTCTCTCACCTAGACACCTAGTTTGGTGCCTATGGAACCCCCACGCCCAAGGACCCTCTTCCTTAGATTTTTGAATACCCCAAAACTCTCCCAAAGCTCTATATTCCATAAAAGAATCAAAATAAAATTCATCCAATAAATAGAGAAAAAGAAGAGTCCAAGTTAGGCAAAATCCGAGACTAGGAATATCCAAACATGGAAAGTTGTTGGGGCACCCAACTCTTCGGTGCCTCCTCCACAATCATTGGTGTGGATCAGCAAGAGAGGGTGCACAAAAAAGAAGATTATTTTCATGGAATAAGAGAAAAATTAATTAAAAGAGGGGGTGGCACTCAAGGGAAGGTGTTTTGGTCAACAAGGATTTTATCTCATAGAATCCTAAGCAAAACTAACTCCTTTTTTGACTTGGTCTTCCAATAATTTTCCTTATGAGAAAAGGAGGAGAGAAAGAGGGCATGGGAATCCATGGGAGTGGAGAATTTTCACATAAGGAATAAAACAAAAAGAGCATGGGGCATGAGGATTAAGTGGCGCAAGTGATAGGGAGTCCTAATCACACTAGGACTCCTGTTTTGACTTGGTCAAACAAGATCTTTTGACCAAATAAAATTAAGATTAAACCAATCCAATTAAATAAGACCCTAATCTATTTAAAAACTTAATTAAATTAAATTTAAATTTAATTTATTTTTTAATTAAATTAGAAAATTAGGTTAATTCGAGTCCTAGTTAGACTAGGACTAGTTCTTCCTTATACTTGGCTTATCCAATAAATCAATTGAACTTGATCCAATCAACCCCAAACCAAATCTAATTAAATCATATTTAATTAGACTTAATCTCAGCCTATTGGCTTAATCAAATTAAATCAAGCAATTCAATTGCTAATCAATCCTCTTGCAACACTTGCACTAGGTTAAACAGCAATCGTATTGATTGTTTAACCCTCGAATGATTCTTAATCGCTGATCAACCATCCCATCAGATCATAAGCTCTAATATGTGTAACCTCATAGGTCCCAACCTAAGTCAGTAGCATAGAAATAAATTTTTGTTCCAATCAAAGTGACCATCTAGAAATGATACCCGACGATGGGATAGGTTGAAGGTGTAGAACACCATCCTTAGAATCCATGTGGATATAGTTTTCATATAATTCGTCCCCTTGACCACAATGCTTGTAGGAACCTTAGAGTTAAATTATCAACTCTGATCAAGTTGTCCACCTTGTATTTTAAATTATCAAAATTATCTGATGGATTATCCTGACCAAGATTTTGCTATATTGAAATACAGTGACACATTCTTCTCCAACTCTTGGAGTAGTCAATTCCATCTTGATCACACTCTGACTTCGTAAGTACTTGACTTTGCCCAGAAGCCTTCCATTGCTGAATTAAAAATTTAGTTAGTTTAGTACCAAAGCATAATGAGTTGCTTGCATGTCACTGAGGTGATCTCAGGTCTAAGGGATACTTATACTTATATCCCATCAGAGACATTTTCGACAGTAAAATGATCTGGAGTTGATCAAGTTCAATGATGATGTACCCATACATCTCACCTATATGCTATACCAGTATCTTCACACTCCTTGGTTAAAAGGACAACCAACCTATATGGCATATAGCGACCTATGCTCGATAGATGTTGTTGTCCTAATTAACAGCCTATCATTTGGTCATAAATAAATTTAAGAACCAATCGATAAATCCTCTTTTTATCGAAACTAAACAGTCCTAAGAATTTTATCACAATAATGGAGTTTATTAGAAGATGTAAATCTATGATCAAAAAGATGCCAAAATATTTTTATTAATTAATAAATTAATTATAATTATAAAATAGCTCAACCATCAACAGACTGACGATTGGCTTTAGAACATAATTCCTAATAACTCCCACTAGTCCTAAAGCCATTCGGCATAGTACCCATCTTCGACTTATGGTTGTCAAACTTCTTAATTGCTAGGGCTTTAGTGAAGGGGTCGGCTAGGTTCTCCTTTTTATCAATCTTTTGATGGTCGACGTTACCATGATCCATGATTTCACGGACCAAATAAAAGTACAAAATGTGCTTTATCCGTTGGTGTGCCTTCAGTTCCTTTGCTTGAGCTATGGTGCCAGAGCTGTCATAGTAGAGCAGGACTGGACCATCAATGGAGGGTGCTACTCCAAGCTCGGTGATGAACTTCCTCAGCCACATAGCTTCCTTTGCTGCATCTGATGCTGCCATGTACTCTGCTTTGCAAACAGAGTCAGCCTCTCTATGATGCTTTGAACTTTTCTAGCAGATGGCTCCACCATTTAGAGTAAAGAATATCCCGACACACTTTTACTGTCATCATGATCAGATTGAAAGCTGGAGTCTATAAACCCCATAAGTTTCAGATCTGACTCACCATAAACCAACTATTGGTCCTTAGTATTTTTCAAATAGTTAAGGATGGTTCTAACCACCTTCCAGTGATTTCCTTCAGGGTCAGACTAGTATCTACTCACCACTCCTAATGAGTATAACACATCTGTTCTAGTATATGTCATTGCATACATAATAGACCCCACTATCGAAGTATATGAAATTCTACTCATACGCTCTCTATCTTCAAAAGTTGTTGGACAATCCTTCTTAGAGAGAGAAATTCCTTGGCCTATCGGGAGATAGCCTTTTTTGAAATTCTCCATGCTGAACCTCTTCAGCATAGTTTCTATGTACGTGGATTGAGATATACCAAGCATCCTTTTAGATCTATCCCTATAGATCTTCATCCCTAGGATGTAGGATGTTCACCCAAGTCCTTCATGGAGAACTGTGATGACAATCAGACTTTTATTTCTTGTAGTGCAGGGATATTATTTTCGATTAAGGAATATCATCCACATACAAAATAAGGAATACCACTATTGGACCATTTGCCCATTTATAAATATAGGGTTCTTCTTCATTCTTACCGAAGCCATACGTTTCGATCACTTTATTAAAATGTATGTTCCAACTCCTAGATTCCTGCTTCAATCCATAAATGGATCTCTGAAGCTTGCACACCATGGACTCATTTATGGATATGAATCCTTTAGGTTGTATCATATACACCTTTTCAGTCAGCTCTCCATTTAGGAAAGCTATCTTTACATTCATCTGCTAGATCTCATAGTCCAGGTGGGCAGCAATGGCAAGCATGATCCGAATGGACTTAAGCATTACCACAAGAGAGAACGTCTCATCATAGTCAATACCATAATGTTGACGATACCCCTGGGCAACTAGATAGGCTTTATAGATCTCCATCTTTCCATCTGCACCCCTTTTTCTTTTAAACACCCATTTACATCTAATGGATTTAACCCCTTCAAGTGGATCAACAAATGTCCATATATCATTGACCTTCATTGAATCCATTTTGGATCTCATGGCTTCTAGCCATTTTTTAGAGTTGGATCTCTGCATTGCATCGATATAAGTGATCGGATCCTCATCATTCTCATCGAGTTCGATGGGATCACCATCCTAGACCAAGAATCCATAGTATCTATCCGGATGGCATGGTACTCTACCGGATCGCCTTAATGGTGCGGGTTTACTAGGCTTCAGATCTAATCTGATCAAATTTGATTTAGGTTCAACATTTTATGTTGAACTTTCTATCTGTTGAACTTTATCTAGTTCAACCTTAGAGGCAATAGTTCCTTCACCAAAGGAACTTTTTTTCCAAAAAGGTTGTTCTAAGGCTGACGAACACCTTTTGTTCATCAGCATGATAGAAATAGTATCCTTTGGTCTCTTTTGGATACCCTATGAATGTACACTTATCAGATCTAGGTCCAAGTTTGTCTGTAACTAACCATTTGACATAAGCTGTGTGCCCCCAAACCCTAAGATGTGAAAGTACTAGTTTACATCCTATCCATATCTCATATGAGATTTTAATTATAGACTTACTTGAAATTCTATTTAATAGATAACAAGTTGATTTGAGTGCGTATCCCCAGAAGGATATCGGCAAGCTGGCAAATCCCATCATGGATCAGACCATGTCTAGCAAAGTTTGATTTCTCATTTCAGACACACCATTATGCTGTGGTGTTTCAGGAGGAGTCCATTGGAAGAGAATTTCATTTTCTCCTAGATATGTGAGAAACTCACCAGAAAGGTATTCTCCTCCTCGTTCTTATCGGATAGTTTTAATACTCTTCATAGTTTATTTTTCTACTTTTCTTCGAAATCATTTGAACATTTCAAAAGAATCCGACTTATGTTTCATTAGATAGACATATCCATATCTAGATAGATCATCTATGAAAGTGATGAAATAGACATATCTACCTCTGGTACTTGTGCTCATTAGTCCCCATACATCAGTATGTACTAGACCTAAGAGCTTATTGGCTCTCTCATCTTTTTCAGTAAAAGATGACTTTGTAATTTTACCAAGAAGACAGGACTCACAGATTGAAAGAGATTCACAATCATTGACTTCAAGGATTCCCTCTTGAGTTAACCTATTTATCCTGTTCTTATTTATATGACCTAGCCTGTAGTGCCATAAGTAGATATCTGATACACTATCTAATATAGGGTGCTTTCCAGTAGAATAGACTATATTAACAAATTGTGATAACATATATACACCATTATTCAATTATCCATAGAAAGCAGTAAAACCATTCATAATGACATTACAAACTTATTTCTTTATTGAAATTTTATAATTGTTCATGGCCAAAAGGCCTATAGAAATGATATTTAAAAGAAAACTAGGACAAAAATGACAATCACTAAGAACAATGGTATGAGATTCAAATACTAGTTTCAGAATTTTTAAAGCTAGAATTGGAACTGGTCTTCCATCTCCAAAATTTAGAAATCTCTCATCTTGCTCGAATCTTTTACTAACCTGCTACCCCTGCAATGAATTGCAAATATGGTAAAGGCTACCGGTATCCAATATCCAGTCAATAATATCACAAATAGAAAAATTGCAAGGAGTTATCATATAAATATCTTGCCCAGCAACAGCTTGCTTCTTTTTTTACCTATTCGGATCTAGGGAAGCAAAGTACTAAGGATAGTTTCTCTTTCAGTGCCCCCACTTCTTACAAAAGAAGCATTCAGCTTGACTCTTATCGGACTTGATCTTCCTAGTCTGGCCCTGCACTGATGTCCTAGCCTGAACTTGCACCTTCCTTATTTTCTTCTTCTTGTTCTTCTTTTCTTTCCTAAAGGATCGAGAACCAGGAGACAAACCTCCCACTAAGTTCACCGACTCTTTATGGAGCTGGTGATCCTTCTCAAAGTTCTGAAGTAACCCTAGTAAGCCATGGTAGTTTACTTTAGGCTTTATCATTATGTAATGAGTAAGAAAAGGAAGATAAGACTTTGGCAGCGAGTTCAGTATTGCATCTTTCTCAAGTTGTTCATGCAAGAAAAAGCCAAGTTTGCTCAAGTGCTCTATCAGCTCGATCTTATATAGTACATAATCAGTGATAGAGGCTCCATCCTACATTCTGGCGTTGAAGATGGTGCAACTAGTCTTGTGCCTCCCAATATCATTGGATGTGCCAAAAGAATACTCCAATACTTGGAGCATTTTATTTGGTTAAGCTATCTCAAACCTACGACTGAACTCATCGCTCATCGTAGCCAGCATAATGCAGCGCATCATGGTTCGATCACTGAGGCACTTCTGATAAGTGTCTCTGACTGTTCCACGTGCATTGTCAGCTGGCTCCTTTGGTGCAGGATCCATCAGCACATATAGGATCCGTTCATGCTCCAGAATAATTTTCAACTTTTGGTACCAGTTATCAAAGTTGGGTCCCACCAACTTATCATTATCTAACAATGATCGGAGTGATAGGTAAGTGGCCATGTCTGCACAAAGAAAAATCAAAATCTAATTAGTAATTGATTCATTAAATCTAAAGATTTGGACTTTAATCAAAAAGTTTCTCCCACTATTTTATTCGAATTGGTAGGGTATACATCCAATTTGAGGAATTACCCTAATTTCTTAGTGGGTACTGAAATCTACATAGACTATACACGAGCTCAACTTTGGTTGGCCTACCCATGTACATCTAAGGGTAGGTTCATAATCAATTATTTCTCCAAATAATTTTCAGTAATTAAATTTTGCCCCAGGCCCTGATCAGTTAGCTTTAGACTTCTCAGAAAAGGGTCCAATTAGGTCCAAACATTAACATGACCATACTTGGCCCATCCAACAAATGAATGATCTGGCCTAACTTTGGTTGGCCCACCTGACCACCATTTAGAAAGATGTATCTAAGAGATCATATAATGAATGATAATTCCATCAATCGATAAGCACCAGTCCTTTAGGCCTCCAATGATTATCCAACTGATGGACTCATTATCATCCATTTTAATGGAAGGCTATGATTCAGTTATCATATAACTATTTCATTTTAAGAACCTAATAATTTTAGAAAATTTAATTTATAGAAGCGAGTAGATCAGATTAACCAACTTATCATGATCCTCCCACTAGCTTCACCAAGTCAGCTTAAGAAAGATCATTAATTGGCTGGTCTAGGAGCACCTAAATTAGTCAAACTGATTTACCAAGCTGACATGGGTCAGCTCGAATAGTTAAGCGATTTGACCAAAACATAATCTCACCAAGAGGCTAGGTAAGTTTGATCAGTGGAAGGGTCTGCTAGGCTTGCCTTAGACACTATCAAAAATGGCCAGGTAAGTGAGCTACCAATTAAAAACCACTAGTCTAGTTTACCTTAAACACCAATTGGTTTAATTAGTTTCAATTAGATCAGTCTAATAGTTCGTGCTAGATCACGTTACCAAGAATCAAGTCCATCTTGGGTCTTGTTAAAGACATGGACTTGACCAACTACAACTATTGCAATTAATCTAGAGAATCCTTGACCTAATCTAAGACAACAATTAATTAGATTTAGTCAATTTTCTAATTAAGTCAATTCTTTAATCTAACCCTAGGTCTAACCCAATTAATGAACCTAATCCCTACTAACCCATTAACCTAATGTATTATGTTTCGTGTCATAGGATCTTCAATTTACAATCCTAGAACCTAATCAAATAATTTTTTAATTTCTAATTAAGTTTTGTGCTGACGGTTGGGGTTTGGCTTTTCTAAAATAGTTTTCATATTTGTATAATATTTTTACAACATGGTTCTATCAACCAAATTGCATGTTTGATTTATAATTAATATGCATATAACATAAACATGAATCTACTTTAGATCTAATTTAAATAAGTTCATGTAATTGAAATAGTTTCAATAATAATCAATCATAAATCATCCTAGATCAAATCTAACATATTTATGAAGATTAAAATTAGATTAAAATATTTTTAATCAGATCATAAAATCTCTTAGATCTAATTTAAAATTTTATGATCAATATTTTAGATCAGCATGTACTAGGACAACCTATTCACTATAAGTGATAAATCTTACAGCAAGACAACCTTATGGCAGTCCGTGCAATCTAAAATTTTTTATTTTTAGATCTAAAATTATTTTAAATCTATTAAATTATAAATAAAATTAGATCAAATCTAATAAATTTATGATTAGAGTCAGATCATCACGAACTAGGACAATCTATTTACTGTAAGGGATAAACCTTACAACGGGACAATCTTATGGCAAATCATGAGATCTAATTATTTTTTTAATTTTATATTTAATAATTAGATTATAAATTAGATATAATCTAAGAAATAATTTAAACATGCATAAAAATCATACAATAACAATTTTGCTCTGATATCAATTGAAGGAACCAGATCTAGGGTTTTACAGGTAGATCTTGAAAACTTTTTCAAGATCTTACAGTGAAAGACTTAAATAAATTAAATATTTATTTAAATAAATATGTAAATATCTATATCTTAAATCTATTACATGATCAAGGTATGATATTGAATCAAAAATTAAAATCAAATAAGAAACTAAAAGGTTGATCAAATAAACCTAGATCTACACTACTTCAAATGTAGGTATGAAGTTTATAGATCATATCTATTACCTGAGCAAGTCAGATGTTCTAACTTGCTGATCCATGCTTAAGGATGATGTCATAAACTGCACATGCATCCGACCTCTAGGAGTCATCCACACGAGCTACGATCTTTGATCTGAAGTCCGATGCAGAAAATCAGCACAGCATGCTAGTACTGTGCTGATCCTTCTTTGATGATCGATCCGATGCTCTCTTCTTCAAAATTTAGACTCTTCAAAATATGAGAAGAAAGATGAGAGTTTACTGATTTGAGACTCTCAGAAAAAAACTCAAAAAAAGGAGGAGAGATTGAAAATAAAACAGTCCTAGAAGAAGACCCTCTTCTTCTTCTCTTTTCTTTCAGCTAGACACCTAGTTTGGTGCCTATGGAAACCCCACACCCAAGGATCCAATTCCTCTGATTTTTGCACACACCAAACTTTTCCCAAAGCTTCATATTCTATGAAAAAATTGGAATAAAATTCATCCAATAAATAAAGAGAAAGAACAGTCCAAATTAGATCAAAATCCTAGATTAGGAATATCCAAACATGGAAAGTTATTAGAGCACCCAACTCTTGGGCGCCTCCTCCACAATTATTGGCATGGACCAGCAAGGGAGGGTGCATAAAAAAAGACATTATTTTTATAGAATAAGAGAAGAATTAAATAAAAGAGGTGATGGAACTCAAGGGAAGGTGTTTGGGTCAATAAGGATCCTATCTCATAGAATCCTAAGCAAAACTAACTCCTCTTTTGACTTGGTCATCCAATAAATTGCCTTATGAGAAATTGAGGAGAGAAAGAGGGCATGAGAAGCCATGGGAGTGGAGAATTTTCATGTAAGAAATAAAACAAAAAGGGCATGGGGCATGAGGATTAAGTGGCGCAAGTGATAGGGAGTCCTAGTCATACTAGGACTCCTATTTTGACTTGATCAAACAAGATATTTTAACCAAATAAAATCAAGATTAAACCAACTCAATTAATCAAGATCCTAACCCATTTAAGGACTTAATTAAATTAGATTTAATTCTGATTTATTTTCTAATCAAACTAGACAATTGGGTTAATCCGAGTCCTAGTTAGACTAGGACTAGTTCTTTCTTGCACTTGGCTTATCCAATAAATCAATTAAACTTGATCCAATAAAGTCCTAAATAAATTTAATTAAATTATATTTAATTAAACTTAATCTTAGTCTATTGTCTTAATCAAATTAAGTCAATAAGTAATCCAATTGCTAATCGATCCTCCTGCAACACTTGCACTAGGTTAAACATCAATCGTATTGATTATTTAACCCTAGAACGATTCTTAATCGTTGATCAACCATCCGATCAGATCATAATCTCTAATATATGTGGCCTCATAGATTTAAACCTGAGTTGATAGCATAGGAATAAATTACTATGCCAATCAAAGTGACCGTCTAGCAATGATATCCGACGGTCGGATAGATCGAAAGTGTAGAACACCATCCTTAGAACCCACGCGGATATAGTTTTTATATAATTCATACCCTTGACATCAATACTCGTAGGACACCATAAAGTTCAACTGTCAACTTTGATAAGGTTGTCCACATTATATTTTAAAATATCTAATCCATCTGATGGATTACCCTGGCCAAGGTTTTGCTATATTGAAATACAGTGATACATTCTTCTCCAACTCTTGGAGTGGTTAATTCCACCTTGATCACACTCCGACTTCGTAAGTACTTAACTGTGCCCAGAAGCCTTCCATTGCTGAATTAGAAATTTAGTTAGTCGAGTATCAAAGCATAGTGAGTTGCTTGCAAGTCACTGAGGTGATCTCAGATCTAAGGGATACTTATACCTATATCCCATCAGAGACATTCTCGATAGCAGAATGCTCTGAAGTTGATCACATTCAATGATGATGTACCCATACATCTCATCTGTATGTCATACCAGTACCTCCATACTTCTTAATAGAGAGGATAACCAACCTATATGGCATATAGCGACCTATGCTCGATAGACATTGTTGTCCTAATTAACAACCTATCATTTGGTCATAAACAAATTTAAGGACTAATCGATAAATTCTCTCTTTATCGAAACTAAATAGTCCTAAGGACTTCATCACAATAATGGAGTTCATTAGAACATGTAAACATATGATGAAAAAGATGCCAAATATTTTTATTAATTAATAAATCAATTATAATTACAAAATATCTCAACCATTAATAGGTTGACTATTGGCTTTGGAACATAATTTCGAACACCTGATACTGAGCCGGCTAAGATGAAAACTGGAATGGCTCAGTCCAGGACTGGGTCGACTAGGTCTCAAAGGAAAATTCAGATAGAAAATAGTATTTTCGGGCTATTGGCATGGTACACAACTGGGTTGGCTCGGTCTGGGACTAAGTCGATCCAATCGTAGGTTAGCTGGCTCAGTCTAAAACTAGGCCGGCCAGACTGAGCCGACTCAATTTTTATAGATTATTATTTTATATACGTGGGTTGTTTGAATTTGGAGAGTTTTTCTATGAGCTTAGACTTGACCCTTTGTAAAGTATATATATACTGAAAATAGGTCAAGGTTGTAAGTGTGCTGAAATATACTAAATAAAAGCTCTTTTCTCTAGAAAATCTCTTATTCTCTTTTTCTCTATTTCTTGAATTATTTGATCATGCTTCTACATTAATCTCTGAGAGGTACTTTCTTATTGCTTGGTTAATCACCGATGGCCACATCGATCCATGTGGGAAAAGCATGCATTCTCGACATTTGGTATCAGAGCAGTGTTTGTAAGCGTACCAACTAGCATCACCTCTTCCTGATACCAATTGATGTTCCATGATATCACTCGAACACCAATCATCCTTAGCATCATAAGCTCCGATACCATGTTGTGGAAGCCCCTAATCTTTAGCACGGACCTGAAGGAACCTGTGACATTCTCTATGGGCAGCACACCATCGATCCTCCACCTAGATCTATGATGGGGCGCCTCCCTCCTTGAGCTTGAGGGAGATGCCCCCCTTCTCTAGGGCTTTTTCAAGAACCCTAAGGCGGCAACTCTAGAGAAAAGAGAAGAAGAGAGTTGAGGAAGAAAAGATCTATATTCCACACCATTCATGAAATCCTAAGACAACCTATGTATTTATACATAGCCATTAGGCCCCACCAAAAAACTCTCTGGCTAACTCAATACATGAAAGCACTCACCAAGCCCATATCTTTCATGCATTCATCCTTTGGATCTAGACCCGATCCATATATGAATTAGGCCCCTTAAGACCTCTCAAGCCAGGACTTAAGATCCCTTAGATCATCCCAAACCCTAGCCCAAAATAGACCCTCGCATAACTCTGCTCGTGCACTGAGCCGACCCAGTCCTGTGTCATGTCAGTAGTCTCGAACGTGTAGCTCTCTGTTTTGCCTATACTCTGAGACTTAGCCGATCCAGTTTTGGACTGAGCCAGCTAACCTGTAGAAAATATCCTTTTTGCATTCTTGATTCTCCGACTTTCGTTCCTTTCTTCACCTTGTGTCCCAGGTCTCCAAAGCACCAATCAAGCCCCTGGAATCTTCGGATCCAACCCCCTGACTCCTTCCATGGCCTTCCAAGTCTTGGAAGCACCATAAATCCTTTCAATCTCCATCTTGGTGCCCCAAGCCTTGGCAAACACCTCAGCAATGACCTCCTACACAATTCTGCTATCGCTACGCACTCGATAGCCCCTATGCAAGCATCGCCTTCGCTAATTCTCTTCAACTATTGTGCACCCTTGAGGCCTTTGGGATGACAGCCTCCACTGCTGAAGACCTATGCTTGCACCTCTGCACCATCCTGAAATTATAGGATCCCTTCTGCTTAGTAGCTGCATCACTTTTTCTGGACTTTTTTGGAGAACCCGCAACGTTCTTGTACTGGCACTCACTGCAAACCTTGACATGGTTTTCTCAAACTACGCCTATCCTCCTGCACATGTCGCTTTACCTAGAACTATGCATCTCCAATGCTGGTGCTAGGATATCGATCCTTCCGCACCACTCTGCTCTAAACTCATGTCAAATTTCTCTTCAATTGTGAAGCCATCTCTTCGGAGATCCACCTATATCCAAAGTCCATCTAATGCCATAGAAGCTAACTCTGTCACTGAGTCCCTCGAGGCCAACCACTCAATGCTACATGCTGAGCCTACCGCTGCACCTCGAACACTATTGTTGGCTCTTCGAATCCTTCGTGCTCCATGGACCCCTTCGATGCTACATCAAATACCTCCATAACTCGTGGGCACCTCCAAAATCCAAGAGCTCATCCAACTCTTTTGAATCCAGTGACTAAATCCTAAGAAATTCCAACCTAGTCCTTCTCTTCTGCCCCTACACCAACCATCACTTCAGTTGCACCCAAAGAACCATCCTCCATCTGAATCGTGACTCTCCCTACTGCTCCTATAGAAGAAACCTGATCCATGATACTCCCAACTGCCTGAGACCTCCTGATACTCCCTAAGACCTCCTAGCTTTCCCTGAGACCTGCTCTCGATCTGCCTGAGAAGCCTCTGACACCATCTACTAAGATACACTCTTCGACTGCTACACCACCGAGCCTCTCTCAGCCCCTGTGCCTCCAGGGTAGCACTCCTACAGTACTTCAGTGCTCCTTGACTTATCTTTGCACCACTCTATAGCCGCCCATTTCTAACCTGCTGGACCTCCATGGATCATCCATCCCCATCACTCCCAAGACTTTGCAAATCCATGCTCTGATCGAACCGCTGAATACATCTCCGACTACTTTCCTACCTTCTAGACACCGAAGGACGTATAGTCACTTCTTCAGCCTTTCTTCAATAATTATCACTTGGGAAACCTCTCTTCAACAGCCTTACATTGCCCATCTTCATAGTGAACCCTTATGCTCTCTGCTGAGATACCTCCCTCGGTTGCTGCATCATCGAGCCTCTCTTAGCCCTGCATCTCCAGGAAAATGCTACTGCAGCACTCCGGCACTCCCTGCCTGTCACATAACCATCATACACCTTGATCTTTCCACCAAAATCAATCAGCAAATCATGCACCAAATCCTTCAACCCTGAGAAAATCCCTTTCTGTTAATCCTCTCAACCTCCACCTTCAACCCGCTGCTCCCGGTTGGCCAAAACACAGCAACAACAAGGTAGATTTGAGACATACCATGGAATCCTTATGCAGATTTTTGATTTCACCTTGTACGACTTCTCCTTCCCTTCCATGCACCATCAGGTTCTAATACTAGATATAAGCGCACCAACTGGCATCACCTCTCCCTAATACCAATTGATGTTCCATGATATCACTCGAATGTCAATCATCTTTAGCATCACAAGCCCCAATACCATATTACGGAAGCCCCTGATCTTTAGCATGGACTTGAAGAAACTTTTGACGTTCTCTATGGGCAGCACACCACCGATCCTCCACCTGGATTTGTGATGGGGCGCCTTCCTCCTTAGGATTGAGGGAGACACCTTCCTTCTCTAGGGCTTCTTCAAGAACCCTAGGGCAGCAACTCTAGAGAGAAGAGAAGAAGAGAGTTAAGAAAGAAAATATCTGTATTCCACACCATTCATGAAACCCTAATACAACCTATGTATTTATACATAGCCATTAGGCTTGACCAAAAAACTCCCTGGCTAACCCAATATATGAAAGCACTCACCGAGCTCATGTACATCCATGTCTCCCATGCTCTCATCCTCTAGATCTAGATCCGACCAATACATGAATTAGCCCTCTTAAGACCTCTCAAACCAGGCTTTAAGACCCCTAGGATCATCCCAGACCCTAGCCCAAAATAGACCCTCACATAACTCTGCCCGTGCATTAAGTCGGCTCAGTCTCAGCACTGAGCTAGCTAAGTTTCACTGGATCAGCTAAGTCTGAAACTAAGCCGGCCTAGTCTTGTGCTGTGCCAGTAGTCCTGAATGCATAGCTCTTTATTTTGCGTATACTCTGAGACTTAGCCGACCCAATTTTGGACTGAGCTAGCTAACCTGAAGAAAATCTTCTTTCTATAGTCTTGATTCCCAGACATTGGTTCCTTTCTTCACCTTATGTCCCAGGTCTCTGAAGCACCAACCAAGCTCCTGGAATCCCTGGAGCCAACCCCCTGACTCCTCCTGTGGCCTCCCAAGGCTTGGGAGCATCATAAATCCTCACAATCTCCACCTTGGTGCCCCAAGTCTTGGCAAACATCTTGATAATGACCTTATGCACGATCCCGCTATCCCTGCACACTCGACAGCCCCTGTGCAAGCATCGCCTCCACCAATCCTCTTCAGCTATTGTGCACCCTTGAGGCCTTTGGGAAGACTGCCTCCATCATTGAAGACTTGTGCTTGCACCTCTACACCATCCTGAAATTATAGGATTCTTTCTGCTTAGTAGCTGCATCACTTTTTTTAAACTTCCCTAGAGAACCCGTAACATTCCTATACTATCACTAACTACAAACCTAATATGGTTTCCTCAAAACTATGCCTGTCCTCCTGCACATGCTGCTCCATTTGAAATTGTGCATCTCCGACACTGGTGCTAGGATATCGATCCTCTCGCATCCCTCTGCTCTAAACTCATGTCAAATTCCTGTCCAATTATGAAGCCACCTCTCCGAAGCTCCACCTATATCCGAAGTCCACTTGATTCCATAAAAGCCGACTCTATCATCGAATCCCTCGAGGCCAACTACTCAATGCTGCACTGCTGAGCCTGCCGCTGCACCTCGATCACCGTCGCTACTCCTTCGAACCCTCCACGCTCTACAGACCCCTTCAAAGCCATCTCGGATACTTCCACAACCTGTGGACACCTTCGAAGTCCAAGACCTCATCCAACCTTCTGAATCCAATGACTGAATCCTAGGAAATTTCATCCTAGCCATTCTCTTCTATCCCTACACCAGCCATCGCTTTAATTGCACTCAGAGAACCATCCTCCGCCAAAACCACGACTCTTCCTGGTGATCCTGCAGAAGAAATCTAATCGATGATACATCCGATTGCTTGAGACCTCCTAGCACTCCCTAAGACCTCCTGGCTCTCACTAAGACTTGCTTTCGATCTCCTTGAGAAGCTTCTAACACCATCTACTGAGATACACTCCTCGATTGCTACACCATAGAGCCTCTTCAGCCTCTATGCCTCCAAGGTAGCACTCCTGTAGTACTCGAGTGCTCCCTAACTCATCTCTGCACCACTCTACAGTCGTCCAGTCGTAACCTATTAGATCTCCATGGATCATCCATCTCCATCACTCCCAAGGCTTCATAAATCCATGCTCTGGTCGAACCACTGAGTACATCTCCGACTACTCTCCCACCTTATAGACATCGAAGGATGTATGGTCGCTTCTTTAGCCTTCCTTCGATCATTATCCCTTAGAAAATCTCTCTTCAATAGTCCTACACTATCCATCTTCCTAGAGAATCTTGATGCTCCCTACTGAGATACCTCCCTCAGTTGCTACATTGTTGAGCCTCTCTCAGCTCTACATCTTCATGAAAATGCTACTATAGCACTCCAGCGCTCCTTGCCTATTACATAACAATCAAACAGCCCAGCCTTTCCACAAAGATCGATCAATAAATCATGCATCAAATCCTTCCACTCCAAGAAAATCTCTTTTTGTTAATCCTCTCAACCTCCACCTTCAACCAGCTACTCCTAGTTGGCCAAACCACAGCAATAATATTGTAGATTTGAGACATACCATGAAATCCTTGTGCAGATTTTTGATTTTATCTTGTACAACTTCTTCTTCCCTTTCATGCACCATCAGACTCTAATACTAGATGTAAGCACACCAATTGGCATCACCTCTTCCTGATATTAATTGATGTTCCATAATATCGCTCGAACGCCAATCATCCTTGGCATCATAAGCTTCGATACCATATTGCGAAAGCCCCAGATCTTTAGCACGAACCTAAAGGAACCTATGATGTTCTCTATGGATAGCACACCATCGATCCTCCACCTAGATCTGTGATGGGGTGCCTCCCTCCTTGGGCTTGAGGGAGACGCCCTCCTTCTCTTGGGATTCTTCAAGAACCCAAGGGTGGCAACTCTAGAGAGAAGAGCAGAAGAGAGTTAAGGAAGAAATGGTCTGTACTCCATACCATTCATGAAACCCTAATACAACATATGTATTTATACATAGCCATTAGGCTTGACCAAAAAACTTTCCAGCTAACCCAATACATGAAAGCACTCACTAAGCCCATGTACACCCATATCTCCTATGCTCTCATCCTCTGAATCTAGACCCAACCCATATATGAATTAGCCCCCTTAAGATCTCTCAAACCAGGCCTTAAGACCTCTAGGATCATCCCAGACCCTAGCACAAAATAGACTCTCGCATAACTATGCCCGCATACTAAGCTGGCTCAGTCTCAGCACTGAGTCAGCTAACTTCCACTGGGTTGGCTTAGTCTGAAACTAAGCCAACCCAGTCTTGTGCCATGCTAGTAGTCCTGAATGTATAGCTCTCGATTTTGCCTATGCTGTGAGACTTAGCCGACCCAGTTTTAGACTGAGCCCGCTAACCTACAAAAAATCTTCTTTCTATAATCTTGATTCTTCAGCTTTGGTTTCTTACTTTACCTTGTGTCTTAGGTCTTTGAAGTACCAACCAAGTTCCTAGAATCCTCGGAGCCAAC
Source organism: Cocos nucifera (assembly GCA_006176705.1). Taxonomy (NCBI): domain Eukaryota; kingdom Viridiplantae; phylum Streptophyta; class Magnoliopsida; order Arecales; family Arecaceae; genus Cocos; species Cocos nucifera. The sequence goes on along the minus strand of QRFJ01005535.1, from coordinate 106,609 downwards.
CTCCTGACTTCTCCCATGGCCTCCCAAGGCTTGGGAGCACCATAAATCCTCACAGTGTTGCATGGAAGAAAGAAAGACACTTAGGGTTTACTACATCCAGGATCTATTGCATCAAGTTTTATCCTAAAGCTTTTAGTTTGCTTCATAGTTGTCTCTAGATTAAGGTAGAAATTGTTTACACGGAGGAATGGTGATACGGATGTTTGGAAAGAGGATCTAGTGCTGGTTAGATCTTCTTTCAAAGGTAGTTTTGCTGGTGTGTGAGATCATAAAGGGTATTAGGGATTTATTCTTGACTTGTTTGAAGTCATGAGATCAAGTGGATTCAAGGTGGATTTTGAGAAGTTCAATGGCAAGGGAAACTTTACTCTGTGACAGCAAGGAATAAAAGACTTGTTTGTTTAGCAGAGGATCTATAAGATCTTGACAAAAGAAAGGTCGAAAAAGATCAATGCTGAGGATTAGAAAGTGTTGGAAGAAATTGCTTTTAGCACAATCTGGATGTGCTTAGTCGATCAGATTTTACTCGAGGTTTGCATAGAAACTACGGCAAAGGAGCTCTCGGAGACACTGGAGAACACATACATGGAGATAAACATGACGAATAAGTTATGATTGAAGAAATAGCTATATAGTCTGAGGATGCCCGAAGATGGAGGTCTTGTTGCACATATCCAAAGGTTTAATTAGGTGTGCTCTTAGGTGATGAGTTTGGATGTGAATATTGACGAGGAGGATCGAGCATTGCTGCTATTATGTTCTCTTCCAGGTTCGTATGATGGTCTCATAAGAACTTTAGTTTATGAGAAGGAGACCCTAAACTATGAAGAGGTTGTTTATGTGCTCAAAACAAATGGGAAAAGGAAAAAGATTTGCAAGGGAGACCCTAAGTCTGAGATCTTGGCTATGAACAAAAGACTGGAAAGATCAAAGAAGAAGATAAGAGAAAAATCCAAAGATAGGTTGAAATCTCGCGATTAGAGGAAGTTGACTATGAAATGTTATAAATATCATCATCCTGGACACCTGAGGAAAGATTGTCCTCTTTTGAAATCAGGAAAAGAAAAGGCCAGCAAGGGAGATGATACAGCTTCTGTGAGCAGTGGAGAAGATCTACTAGTTGTATTAGATGGATCTATAGAGTATGATGCTATATGGATATTGGATTTACCATGCTCACACCACTATACTTCTCATCAGGAGTGGTTTGCTACCTACCAGAAGGCTGATGGTGGAAGTGTCAGCCTTGGAGATGATCATCCATGCAAAGTAGCTAAAATTGACTCTATCAGGATAAGGATGTACGACGAGATCATTAGTACATTATCAAATGTCAGGCATGTACCAGAGTTGAAAAAAAAATTAATTTCTTTAGGCTACTTGGTGTAGCAGGTTTATGCTTTTAGTAGCTAGGCTGAGAGTGGATGTCTGAAAATTTTTAAGAAATCTTTGGTGGTGATGTGAGGTAGAAGACTGAGCAACAATCTTTACAGAATGGAAGGCTTAGTGGTAAATGATAGTGCAGAGGTGCTAGCAGCGACACAAGAGGAGCAGATTTTATATCAGTTGTGGCACTATCGGATGGGTCATATGTGTGATCGTGAGCTCACTGGACTAAGCAGAAGAGGTATGATCTCAGCGCTGAAGAAGGAGGGCATAGATCTTTGTGAGTCATGCATCTTTGGAAAATAGCATAGGGTGAAGTTTAGCAGAAGTACCAAGAGTAGCGTGGGAGTGTTGGATTTAGTGCACTCGGATGTGTGGGGACCAACTCTTATATCAGCTAGAAATGAGGCAAAATACTTTGTCACTTTCATTGATGATTTCTCAAAGAAGGTGTGGATTTATCTGATCAAAGAAAATTAGAGGTGTTTTCCTAGTTCAGAGCCTAGAAAGGCAAAGTAGAGAAGGAGTCAGGGATATAGGTGAAGTGTCTGAGGTCGGACAATAGAGGAGAGTATACTAGCTTGGAGTTCAGGAGGTACTATGAGGAAAATGGCATCAAATGCTATTACACAGTGAAGATGACTCCCTAGTAGAATGGTGTCATGGAAAGGATGAACTAGACACTGATCGAGAAGGCATGGAGTTTAAGGCTATAGACATCACTCCCAAAGTTCTTTTCGGATGATGCTCTAACTTTTTCTTATTTTCTTGTGAATAGGTACCCACATTATAAGCTAAATGAAGGCATTCTAGAGGAGGTCTGGAGTGGAAAGAAGGTGGAGCTTGGCCACCTGAAAGTCTATGATTGCATATCCTATGCACATATATAGGCAATTGAGAGGAGCAAATTGGATCCAAAATCTCAAAAGATGACATTCATAGGGTATCCACAAGGAGTCAAGAGGTAACTGCTATGGGACTGTCAGGCACAGAAGTCATTGATCAGCTAGGATGTTATCTTTGATGAGAAGAGCATCTTAAGGAGGTCTGGGATGGATGAAACTAGAAATAGAGGTGAATAGTGGTGGCCAATCAAAAAATGATGGTATGCAGATTACATCCACTTACAAAAGTATTCTTGTTAAGGTAGAGCTGGGCAGAAAAGTATTATCTTAGATTAAAAACTAGCATGGAGGGCTGGCAATTCAGATAGATGTGTAGGAGTAGCCACAGACATCAGGCAGAGATGTGCCAGTGGAAGTGGCTTTGCACAAGCCCCAGCATACTATTCGGTGATCGATCAGATATGGCATTGACTAGATTATCTCCTATGCACTCATCACTGCTAATAGAGATCTAGAGAATTATGCAGAGGCCATGAAGAGTGAGGATCATGATTCATGGATACAGACCATGATGGAGGAGATGGAATCACTCGACAAGAATTAGACATGACAGCTGGTGGATCTTCCAAAGGGTGCTCAACCTATTGGCTCAAAGTGGGAGTTCACAAAATAAGAAACACCTTCAAAACAAGGTGGAGTCAGATTCAAAGCAAGGCTGGTAGCAAAGAGATACTCATAAAGGGAAGGAAATGACTGCACAAAAATTTTCTCTCCTATGGTGCATCATATATCTATTCGAGTTTTGCTGTCACTGGTGGCATAACATAACATAGAATTGGAACAGATGGACATAAAGATGGCCTTCTTGCATGGGACTTTGGAAGAAAGAATCTACATGAAGCAGCTAGATGGTTTCATGGAGATGGAACAGAAGGAAAAGGTGTGTTTACTTAGAAATTATTTATATGGCTTGAAATAATCCCCTCGTCAGTGGTATCAAAGGTTTGATAGCTTTATCTTGAGTCTAGGTTTCAGCAGATGTGAACATGATTATTGCATCTACATCAAGGATGTAGATGAGGAGGATTCCCTGTACCTATTATTGTATGTAGATGATATGCTCATAGCCAGTAGAAGCATGGATGCTATGAAAAGATTGAAAAGGGCATTATCATCTGAGTTTGAGATGAAGAATTTGGGTCCAGCTGAGAAAATTCTTGGAATGAAGATTTGCAGAGATAGATGTAAAGAAGTACTCCATTTGTCATAAGAAAAGTATGTCCAGAAGATTCTGGAGAGGTTTGGGATGGAGAAGGCCAAACCTGCAGAGATGCCATTACCGAGCCATATGTTTCTCTCCAAGTTACAAAACCTCCAATCAGATGAGGAGAGAGAGTACATGGAATGAGTCTCTTATGCAAATACTGTAGGTAATATGTTGTACACTATGGTGTGCTGTAGAGCAGATATAGCACATGCAGTGAGCACAGTTAGTGGATACATGGCTAACCCTAGGAAGGAATACTGGAAAGCATTGAAATGGATATTAAGATATCTACATGAAATAAGGAATTATGGTTTGGTGATTAGTGGGTAACCGAGAGGATTTGGAGAATAATCTATGAAGATGTGTGAAGGTTCAAGTCCTCTAGAAGGGTTTGTTGATGCAAATTATGCTGGTGATCTTGATACAAGGAGGTCTACTACTGGATACTTCTTCTACGTATATGGTGGACTGGTGTCTTGGAGATCAACCCTTCAGCCAATCACGGCCTTGTCTACCATAGAGGCTGAGTACATTGGAATAATGGAGGTTGCGAAGAAAGCCCTTTGGCTTAGGAGGCGGATTAATGAGTTGAAGAAGGAGTAGAGCAAGATTACACTATTCAGTGATAGTCAGAGTGCTCTACTGTTGGCACAGAACCCAGTCTATCATGCGCGCACAAACCATATAGATGTGAGGTACCATAGGATTAGAGAGCTAATGGAGGAAGGTAAAGTGGAACTGATGAAGATCCATACAAAGGATAATCAGTATGATGCACTCATGAATGTACTCTTGAAGGAAAAAATCTATTTTTCGGATCAGGTTGGTTCAGATTTGATTGGATCAGAAGGAATATTTCAAAAATTTTTTCTCTGAGATTCTAATCAGATCTGAGACTCCTTAGATCTGATCTTATTGATCTAATAATAAAAAAAATAAAAATAAAAATTAAATCTAATTTAATTACATCTTTATTTTGGATAATCCAATTATCCTATGATGATACCGATGTTTGCCTGAGGTTCTGGATGTAGCCATGCAAGCACTCGACCTCTATCAGTATCCACTCAAGTAGGATCTGGAGACTTCTCTTTCTTAATCAATCCTCCAAAAATCAGATCTATATCTGATCTTGAAGGTCTTCAAAACTCCTATTGAAGAACAACCATTGTCTCTTGCAGTAGTGCTGCCTTCTTCCTTTCCTAGCGGCTTTCACTTGCTTGGTTCGCATCTTATTCATGCCCAAAACCCCTTGGGCATGGATAGGAGAGAGAGGACTAGAGGGTGGTGTGGAGAAAAAGGGAGAGAGGCTTTGTGGCATGGGCTAAAGGCAGAAGCATTAAAATTTAGGCACAGATAGGATTTATATGGACCCTACTGCACCATGCAGTGCCACATCATCCCAACTAATCATGGCCCTTTGAGCAATCAGATCTAAATCTGATTGGTGGAATGACATCAATTGATCCAATCAGATGAGTGACCCTCAAAACCCTCCTAAGATGATGCCAAGACTGGATCAAACAAGACTTCTTGGCGCCCTAGAGTTTAATCCCCTAAAGCAACCTTGGAGTCCCATCTGTATGGGACTCCATCTTTATCCTCATGGGGCACACGCCTCCCTAGGCTTGCATTCTCTTCCTATCTGTATTTAGTAGGGGGACAAGGCCTCTAGTACTCTCTTATAGGTGCATGACACATGGGCAGATGTCCAAGTATCCAGGGTCAATATTTGACCAATGTCCAAAAATAGGAATTAGCAGGTGATTGAAAATGGCAGGTGTTGTCTCAAATTTATCTCATAAATTAAGACAACCCTTTTTTGATCTAGACAAGCTCCAGTCAGATCAAGTAAAGGTTCTTGAGTGAGCCCAAACACATTTGGCTCAGTCAAGACAAGCTATAATGATAATTAAAGGAGAATATTAGGCTCAATCGTGTGCTAGCATAATTTTCTTGAACCTAATTGAATCTTATTCAAATCAATTGAACTGGGTTAGTCCAATTCATGATATCCAGATCTAAACCCTTATTTGTGTGACCCAGTTAGGTTCAGTTCCATATGGTAATGACATATGTCATGATTTCTATAATCGACATCATCGAAAGACCTTTCGATGGATCAGAACTTTTCTGATTCAGACAACTAGTATGATCGATCATCCAAATCATTCTAATTGCTCCCAAAATTCATCAGTGACACCTAGCAGCATATGGTGGCAATCCATCAGAACTGAAAGTGAACCTCTCGGTGTAGTTACCTATGTGATTAGGTTCCTTTATCTTGATCCCCGACCTAATTAGGATTAAGGTGATCTCATCAAATCCTAATATCCGTCATATGAATTAATCATTCGATTCAAGTTCAATGTGAAAATTCTAATAGAAACTCTTTCTATTATTTCACTCTGCCATGGCTTTGGGCTTATGGACTTGATTCTCATGATCATCATAGGGTTGTTCCTCATCTACCGAGGTAGATAGATCCTCTAAAGGTGCAATTCAATTCCTACAATGAACATGCTATAGCTAACATACACCTCAGGATTCTGAATGGCTAGGAGACTGAGTTATAGTGTAGTCAAACTATAATACCCTCAAGGTGAACTATCGATGCACCTCAGATCAAAGAACCAGACACACCATTGCAGCTTCAAGCCAGTCATCGATGAGAAGGTAGACTTCCTCATGATTGCTCGAGGTGGTCATGCTTAGTGCCCTCATTCCCTAACGAGTATCTGTACTCTTGCTCCAGTGTCTCTACACCATAGACTCAAGACTCATCTATCCTAAGAAAATGATCGTACACCAACCTTCTGGATTAATCACCATCCTCATGATTATCCTACGGTCGAGAGCATTTTATGAGTTAATAAAGAAAATTCATGACTTAAATTTTCAACTCTTGAAAATATGAACTATCATTACCATTAACTCAAGGGATGTATCACAGACATTTTCAAATACACATTATGATAGAAAATAATCCATTTTATTATATATAGTTAAGTTATAATTTTGCCCTTAGAAGTGTATTACAAGTGTCAGCCACTTTGGCTTCTAGGGCACACATATCTAACAAACTCTCATTTGACCTAAAGCTAATTGGCTACAAATCTAAGTCCCATCTTCTTAAGGTGGGCTTTGATCTTTACTGGCCCAATGGCTTTGCAAGTGAGTCTGCTGTATTGTCTGCAGAGTCGACTCTCTTAATGTCGACATAATCATTCTTGAGGTAATCGCGGATGAGGTGGTATCCCCGCTCGATGTGCTTGGATTTTTGGTGAGACCTCGCCTCCTTAGCAAGGGCTATGGTACCATTATTATCGTGGTATAGAGGAATGGCATCTGATGGCATCATTCTGATCTTTGCAGCGAACTTCTTATACCAGAATGCCTCCTTCATAGCTTCTGACATGGCAATGTACTCTACTTTATGTAGCAATATACTCTACTTTCATGGTGGAATCTGCTATCACTGTCTGCTTGAAACTCTTTCAATTGATAGCACCACCGTTACATACAAATAGACTCCCAAATGTTGACTTTCGATCATCAATATCAAACATAAAATTCGAGTTTGATACCCCTGGACTTGGAGTTCTCCATTACCAAAAATCAATATCATATTCGTAGTTCTTCTCAAGTACATAAGGATACATTTCACAGAGGTCCAGTATTCTTCACCTAGATTCGATTGATATCTACTCGTGACACTCACAGCATGGGCTATATCAGGTCGTGTACATAACATGGCATACATAAGGCTCCCCATTGCTGAAGCATAAGGGATCTTGCTCATGCGTTCAATCTCCTCAGGTATGTTGGAATACATTTTCTTGGAGAGATGAATGCCATATTTGAGGGGTACCAATCTCCTCTTGGAGTTTTTCATGCTAAACCTCTTTAGCACTTCCTCTATATACATCTTCTATGAAAGACCTAGCATCCTATTCAGTCTATCTCTACGACCTTAATTTCTAGAATGAAGGATGCTTCTCCTAGGTTTTTCATGGAGAAATTTTTAGATAACCACATTTTAGCTATGGTCAACATGAGAATATTATTCCCAATAAGAAGGATATCATCCACATATAACATAAGAAAGACAATAGCCCTCCCACTGACCTTTCTGAAAATACATGGTTCCTCCTCATTCTTGATGAAATCAAATAATTTGATTACATCATTAAAATGAGTATTCCAGCTCCGAGATGCTTGCTTAAGTCCATGTATGGATCTTTGCAGCTTGCATACTTTATGATCAGCATCACTGGATGTGAAACCTTGCGATTGTTCCATATAGATATCTTCCTCAAGGTATCTATTTAAGAATTCTATTTTTATGTCCATTTGCCATATTTCATAATCGAAATAGGCTATAACAGCAAGCAATGTGCGGATGGATTTTAGCATGGTTACTGATGAAAAGATATCCTGATAGTCAATTTCTTCACACTGACTATATCCTTTTGCCACTAATCTAGCTTTGAATATCTCCACATTCCCATATGCATCAATTTTTCTCTTGTCTATCCATTTACACATAATTGGTACTATACTTTTAGGTTGATCTACCAAGATCCAGATTGGTTTGAGTGCATCGAGTCAATTTCTGACTTCATTGCCTCTAACCATTTCTCGAAGTTGATATTCGATATCGTCTCATCATAGATTTTGGGATCATCACCATGAACTCCATTACCTATGAGGAACATTTTCTCTACTTCCTCTGAAATAGTATCTAAGTACCTCTTAGGAGGACGAAAAATTCTTTTCGATCTACGAGGTGGAGGAGGTAGTGATTGTATTGGCTCAACCTGATTTGGTTCTATAGGTTCCTTAGCTCGTTGCCTCTTAGAAGACTTTCTCTTCGAGCTCGATCTGCTTTTCAATGCCACCATCTTAAATAAACTATTTTTCAAGAAAGATGGTATGCCGACTCACAATCACATTGTGGTCTTCTAGAATGTATAAATAATATCCTAATGACTCTTTAGGATATCCTATGAATTGAGCTCTAAAGGACCTATAGTCTAACTTATCTGCTTGTTGTCTTTTGACATGAGCCGAATAACCCCAAATTCTGAGATGGCTTAGACTTGATTACTTATCATGCCATATCTCATACGATGTGGTAGAAATAATTTTAGAGGAAACCCTATTCAGTAAATATAAAGCAGTTAATAGACTATGTTCTCAAAGAAAATCATGGAGGTCTATGAAGCTCATCATGGATTGGACCATATCTAATAGGGTCCAGTTCCTCCATTTCGAAACCCCATTGAGTTGAGGTATTTTAGGTGGAATCCATTGAGAGACTATGTCATATTGCCTCAGATAGTCCAAAAATTTTCAACTAAGATATTCACCTCCTCAATCTAATCGAAGAACCTTAATGAATTTTTTAGTTTATTTTTTCACTTCATGTTTGAATTTCTTAAACTTCTCAAAGGCTTTAGACATATGTCTCATAAGATACATATATCCATACTGAGATAAATCATCGATAAAGGTTATGAAGTAGACAAAGTTGCCTCTAACCAGCACATCTAATGGGCCGCACACATCAGTATGTACTAGGACAAGTAGATCCATGGCCCTTTCTTCATGTTTCACAAAAAGAAGCATAGTCATTTTGCCATGAAGACATGATTCATAAATTGGATATGACTCGAAAGTCAACGGACTCAATAGCCCGATTTTCTTCAATTTGTTAACCCTATCTTCTGCTATATGACCTAGCCTTAGGTGCCATGGATACTGATAAGTACCATAAATTCATCAATAAAAGTATTAATTTATTAATTAATTTATATTAATTTTTTAAAATTAATGATCAATTTATATATAATTTTTAAGAAATTAATATTTTTATTAATTAAAAAATTAATTAAAAATAATAAAAATTAAAAAATAAAATTTTATAATAAATAGAAAGAGCTCATTTTTTTTTATCATAACAAAATAAGTTTGAAGTAAAATAGAGCTAAAATGAAGAAGATATGAATTTCTAAAGAAATAAAATAAATAAAATTTAAATAAAAAAAGAAAATGGCTCAATCGCCTCCGCAAGCCAAGCCAAGCCGTCAAAGCCAACTCCACCATTGAAGCCATCAACCAATCCATGATTTAGGCATAGATCGTTAGCTCAACAAAATTTGATGAATCATAGCGAGACATATGGTGAACCTAGACCCTTAAAGGGTCCACAAAAATTTATCACGGCTCACAGGGCAATCTGGTCTTTTCACTCGTTAATAGAGGTGCTGATTGGCTGTGGTGTGCGGTGCAGCCGATTCACACAGTCCTTGGAAAAGATAATGCATGATTGTGCAGTGGTGGTTGTTTGCGGTCAAGATCGGATGGTCAAGTTTTTTTTTGATTGCTGACTACACCCGGATTGCCATCAAATGGCAGTGCTTGATTCCAGCTTCGATCCGATGATCCAGAAGGCTCTCGATGGTGTTCAAACTCTTAGGTGCATGATCAATGGCCTAAATTTCTCCATCAAGCATGATCCAATGGTCAAAAATTAATCCGACTTGATCTGGGCCATTACACGTCCATTTTTGATATTTTTGAAAGCATCAGATCACCATCTAATAGCCAGAATTAAAAGAACTCAATAGGGGCTATTTTAATCCAAATTTCTCTCAGATTTCTTCCTATTTTCATGATTAAAACAACCCTTAGTCCTACATTGCCTCCAAAAAAAAATATCTAGTCCCCCTAGCTCTATAAAAAGGACCTGAGGCCTTCAAAAATCAATCATCTCAGATCAAGGAGATGCTTTGGAACAGGGTGAAGCCAGGCTATGGATTAATGGCTGCTTCAAAGCAATTGGTGCCGAGAAGAAGAGCTGGGCTTCTACACCATCCTTCCATCAATACCGATCCAAGATCAGAGATCAGCCTATTTTATTTTTTTTTATTTTATGTATTTAAATTATGAACTTTTTAATGCAATATTTATTTTTATGCTCTTTAATTTCATACTCTTTATTTTTATTGCAATTTAATTTCTATATTTTAATTATTACATTTTATTTTATTCCAAGTAGATGATAAGATCTAACTAGTAGATCTTAGTACCAAGTTTAAATTTTTGCACATTTTAATTTTTGCTTTTAATTTTTCGACTTCACTTCTAATCCCAAAACTCTTCTCTTTTCTTTTTCTTTTGTAAAATCAAAGATTTCAAATCTAAAAACACTTCCTTTCCTGTAGATTCGACCTGACTCTCTGCTATCTATGGATTTTTAATTATTTTAAGAAGTTAGATTAAACTGATAAATACTGTGTCTTAATGATAACATCGCATTCCTATCAAGTATTTGGTGCCATTGTCGGGGATTATTTTTAATTTTTAATTTTGATTTTTTTGATTTATTTTAAATAAATAAAAAAAAAAATTGGCAAACACACCAAGTTTTTGATGCCATTGCCAGAGAAGGCATGGACATTAAATTTTTGATCTCTTTAATTTTTCTATAAATAAATTATAAATAAAATTTTTATTTTCTTATAAATATTGCTTGCTAATTTTTTTATTATTTTACAGAAAAAGAGATTAAAGAACAAAACGAACCAGGAGTTTTGCTTGGTGAGATCAATCCTAACTCTAGTTCTCTTTTTTTTATTTTATTTATTTATTTATTTTATTTTTAAATTAATTTTAAAAAATATCCACTTAAATCTAATTAAAAATCTCATGATAAGATTAGAAATCCTAATTGCTTAGAGCGTGCATCATATTATTTTTATTTTTATTTTTATTTTTTGGTGATTGCTGAAGGTAAGGTAAGCCTTTTAGAATTTAATTAGTTGCATGCATCTAGTTTAAATTGCATAGAATCCTTTGATTGAAAATTTTTTTTGCATATTCATATTAAACCAAATTAAGGGCACAACTCAATTAAACAAGATAAAGTGGGGATTTGATCACCATTTCTTGGCCCACAAACAATCAACCAGCATCCTGCATTGACCTAAGCCTTTAATTTTAAAATCATTTAGACATCGCCCTAGAAACTTGAGCTCAATAGGACAAGAAATTCTGAGAGTTGAACCAGGTTAGCATTAGTCAATTTGACTGGTATCTAGAAAAATGGTTCAGAGATGACTAGGCTCGAAGAAAGGTGGTTTCTAATTGGTTTCGTTAGCTTATCTGGCCAAGCACAATTGGTATCTAAGATAAGCAACGGAGGGACTCCCACCAACCTTACACTTACCTAGCTAGTTGATTGGCTGATCTTACACTTGGAGGGCTTGAAGGTGACCTTAGCAGTTAGGAGCTGTCTAGATCTAGGATAACCCATAGTCAGGATTGATTGACCAACTTGATTGCTAACCAACATCAATCCTAATTAAACTTAATTCTCCTCTCTCTTTTTAGTTCTAGGACTCCTTAGGAACTCTTTTTTAGAACTCTTCTTTCTTTCTTCTTCTTTCTCCTTTAAAAATAAAGTAAAATTAAATAAAATAAAATAAAAATTAAATTTAACTAACTAAAAAAATATTAAAAATGATAATTTAATTTAATTTAATTTAATTTAATTTAATAAATAAATAAAATAATTAATCTTTAATATAATAAAATAATAAAAAATTTAAAATATTTAAAAAAAAATTTGAACCACACGTTAGGGTTGCACTAGTGCATGCACAGTAGAAAATCACTTTACCTGATCTAGTTGAACCCAACCATAAAATTAGAAGACTAAATTGTATTAAATCCGATAACTAAATGGCTGAAAATTTTAGAGAACCACCTAAGCAGATGAAGGAATATTTTATTCCTTCTACCTATAACCCATCAACTTGTATCCAATTATCTGAAATTCATGCTACCCACTATGAGATCAAGCCGACTACAATCCAGATGCTTCCATCTTTCTATGCGAACACCAATGAAGATCTTTATAAATATCTGGATGAATTCTTAGAAATCTACTCTACGGTGATAATTCAAAATTTAACTAATGATGCATTTAGACTAATTTCATTTCCCTTATTATTAAAAGACAAAGCTAAGTACTGGCTTAGGACAATAGGAAGACCAATTAAAACTTGGGCTGACTTGCAAAGTGAATTTCTTAAAAAATTTTGCCCCATAGGCCGAACCAATACTATGAGGCGAACTATCACTAGATTTGCTTAGCTTCCAGGGGAACAGATTCATGAGTCATGGGAGAGACTTAAGGAACTTCTTAGAAAATGCCCACACCATGGTTTGTCTAGGTGGCAAATAGTTCAAGCATTCTATGAGGGTTTAGGAGACCAATACTAATACATAGTAGATGCATCCTATGGAGGTGCATTCATGAACAAGAGTGAGGATGAAGCCTATACCTTATTTGAAATCCTGAGTGAAAACTCAATTAACCATGCTTCGTTGTCTTTCTACCAAATCTAGGCAGGGATCCATGAATTTAAACATCTAGAATCTAGTCCTAAGACTAATTCAAATTTGATAAATAAAGTGGACTTTCTTGCTTAGAAATTAGATCAAGTCCTAACCCTATTCAACAATCTTCTGCACAATTCACATCATCTTCTAATTATTAGGAGATTTGTTCAAGCTGTGCTAGCCCAACACATCATGTGAGTGAATATCCTATGACTGCACAGTTTTCACATTTTATCCAAGAACAAGTCCAAGCTACTAAAGACTACTCCAAGCCAGTTAATGATCCATTTTCAAATTCATATAACTTTGGTTGGAGAAACCATCCCAATTTTTCTTGGAAATCACAACAGACTCAGGCTCAAACCCAAACTCCATCAGTGCAAAATTATCAGAATAGACCTCAATACTAGAACTATACTTATAACAGAGGTCAGCCTAGTAAGCCTTTCCCACCACCACAATATAATCAACCCTCATACCCACCTCCTTAACAGACTAATCTAGCTGATGATAGATTTAACCAACTTCAATAATTGATTCTGACTCAACAGCAATCTATCATCAAGCTAGAAGCCCAAATCGGATAACTAGTTGAGTCTAACATGAGGAGAAAACTAGATCAACTACCAAACCTACTAATTTCAAACAACCCACCTAATGTCCACCAATCACCTAGATTAAATTATCAATCTAATGTTTCATCTAAGAATCCCCAATTTGAGAATGCCAAAGTAACTTCTGAACTTAAAAGCTATAGAATTCTTATGGATCCATACCAAGATCAGGTGAGAGAGGCTAGTACTGATGCTAGCCAAAATAAAAAATTAGAGGAACTAGTTAGTACTGAGACTAACCACATAGAAGAATCTGAGCCAGAAATTAGTACTGATGCTACTTCTAGTTTAAATGAGATAGACATAGAGAAAAAGAGAATAGATATTTTACCCGAGACTTATAAACCTAGTGTCCTATTTTCTTCAACCCAAGAAGCCAGTTCTTCTTACAAAAATCAACAGGCATATAATAAAATATCAATGAAGTTGTTTAAACAAGATCATATTAATTTACCTCCAAAATTAAAATCATCTTTAATCACCATTCTAGCAACCATTGAATCAAACTTAACTTCTAATACAAAAACTTAATTCAAGAGCATTTTAGAAGAACAAATAGAAGAAATTCTTAATAAACATGGGTCTGAGAATAGGATCACAAATTATGTTCCTAAAATTAACAGTGAATATATCAATAATGAGATTATAAATAAACTTTCTGAGATTGGCAATTCAAAACCATTAGAATTTATTAATCCAATATTTGACACAGGATAGTAAGCTGCATTGTGTCTGACTGAAGACGGTAAACTTAGCGCTTGTTGGGAGACAACCCAATATTTAGTTTTTATCTAATTTATCTTTTTAGTTTATTTTTTTAGAATAATTTTAATAAATTGGAGGGAGAGCCCAAATTTTCAAAGGCATGTGCTAGACCAAAAATATAGTCAGGTGTATTTTTTCATGTTCTTTATTACATCCTTTATTTTTTCTTCTCCATTGAGGACAATGTCGATTAAGTCAGAGGGAAGAAAAATAAAAATTTTAAAATTTTAAGTCCTCAAAAAAATTAGTATTTAGTATTTAGACACCTGATTATGCTTAAAAATTGAATTAAACTAAGCATTTTAAAAAAAAATTGATACATAGATCGGAGAATCTGTGAGATATTGAGAAATCAAGTATTAAGCAAATTCAATAAAGAGTTAAGTCTAGAACATAAAAAGTTTTTTCTTGGAGCATTTCTAATTACTTCTACTAGCATCAAAGAAAAGTCTACTTTTTATAGGCTTGTGTAGGATGACTATATGTTTCTTCAAATAAAAAATTTATTTTAATAACATAGTTTTCAAGTACTTCTCACTAAGTAATCAGGCCTCTTTGCTTAAGCAAGCATTGAGTTTCGCATCAAAAGGTGGGAAGGGCAAAGAACGTTGTTGTAAAGCTAGTCTTAACTCGTAGCCTGTTTGATTCGAGCTAGTAAGCCCGAGGGGTATTCTATACCTAGTGCTCTAAAGCCAACTGGTTTGGGAGTCATTAGCCCAAGACTCGCTACATGGATCAAATAGAAAGCTTAAGGTATTAAGACACTCAATAGTAGTATAACGATAAAAAAAAAATATATTGGTTTTTCACCAAGTAATTGGGTCTCATTGCCTAAGTAAGCAATGATATTCACATCAAAAAGTGGGCAATATAAAAATAAATGAAGGACAAAAGTAGCAATACACTTGTCTATATGAAAGTTTAGATAAATCAGAGATAAAGATGGGATAATTTAGAAAAAATTCTAAAAAATTTAATGTTCTTTACTTAATATTTCTATTGATAAGTATTAATACCCCAATGATATGTCTCACTTAAGCTCTACTAAATATCAATGGCCATTTTGAAAACTGCTTAGGTAAAATTCGAAACTCTAAAGTTAAAAGATATTTAAAACTAAATTCTTTCTTTACTCGAGGACGAGCAAAGCTTAAGTTGGGGGGTGTGATAAGTATCATAAATTCACCAATAAAAGTATTAATTTATTAATTAATTCATATTAATTTTTTAAAATTAATGATCAACTTATATATAATTTTTTAAAAAATTATATTTTTATTAATTAAAAAATTAGTAAAAATTAAAAAATAAAATTTTATAATAAATGGAAAGATCTTATTTTTTTTATCATAACGAAATAAGTTTGAAGTAAAACGAAGCTAAAATGAAGAAGATATAAATTTCTAAAGAAATAAAATAAATAAAATTTAAATAAAAAAAATGGCTCAGTTGGCTCCATAAGCCAATCCACCAAGCCAAACCAAGCCATCAAAGCCAACTCCATCATTGAATCCATTAACTAGTCCACGATCCAAGTGTGGTCCGCTAGCTCAGCAAAATTCGATGAATCACAGCGAGACACGTGGCGAACCTAGACCCTTAAAGCGTCCATAAAAATTTATCGTGGCTCACAGGACAATCTGGTCTTTTCACTCAGCAACAAAGGCACTGATTGGCTATGGTGTGCGGTGCAGCCGTTCACACAGTCCATGGTGACAGTAAATGCACCATTGTGAAGTGGTGGTTGTTTGCGGTCAAGATCGGACAGTCAAGTTTTTTTTCGATTGCTGATTTCATCTGAATCGCCATCGAACAATAGCGCTTGATTCCAGCTTCAATCTGATGGTCCAGAAGGCTCTTGATGGTGATCAAACTCTCAGACGTATGATCAATGGCCTAAATTCCTCCATCAAGCAAGATCCAATGGTCAAAAATTAATCCGACTTGATCTGAGCCATTACACGTCCATTTTTGATATTTTTGAAAGCATCGGATCACCATCTAATGGCAAGAATTAAAAGAACTCAATAGGGGCTATTTTAATATGAATTTCACTCAGATTTCTTCCTATTTTCATAATTAAAACAATCCTTAGTCCCACATTGCCTCTAAAAAAAAAATCTAGTCTCCCTATCTTTATAAAAAGGACCCCAGGCCTTCAAAAATCAATCATCTCAGATCAAGGTGAAGCTTTGGTATAGGGTGAAGCCAGGCTATGGATTAATGGTTGCTTTAAAGCAATTGGTGCCGAGAAGAAGAGCTGGGCTTCTACACCATCTTTCCATCAATGCCAATCCAAGATCAGAGATCAGCCTATTTTATTTTCTTTTTATTTTATGTATTTAAATTATGAACTTTTTAATGCAATATTTATTTTTATGATCTTTAATTTCATGCTCTTTATTTTTATTGCAATTTAATTTCAATATTTTAATTATTACTTTTTATTTTATTGCAAGTAGATGCTAAGATCTAACTAGTAGATCTTAGTACCAAGTTTAAATTTCTGCACCTTTTAATTTTTTGACTTCACTTCTAATCCCAAAACTCTTCTCTTTTCTTTTTCATTTGTAAAATCAAAGATTTCAAATCTAAAAGCACTACCTTCCCTATGGATTCGACTCGACTCATTACTACCTATGGATTTTTAATTATTTTAAGAAGTTGGATTAAACTGATAAACATGGTGTCTTAACGACAACATCGCGTTCCTATCAGATAGCTATTGTTTGGACTATCCTTGGGTCATTTTGATCTTATGGCATTCACATTTTGCTCGATATTAAAGACAGATACATCAATATGTAACTGGTAGAGACCGTTAGTAAATAAACTACTTGCAATTTTATTTCTTTCATAAAGAATTTTATAATGATCTTTAAGAAAACTAATTACATAGCCTTCTTATGCTAAATATGAAATAGAAATCAAATTCATGCTTGCAGTAGGCACATAAAAACAATCCATAAGTACTAAATCTAGGCCAGACGGTAGTCGAAAAGGGTAGGTTCCCACGGCCATAGCAGTAACCCTTGCTCCATTTCTGACGTGTAGGATCATCTCACCATCCCTCAACCTTCTGCTATCCTCAAGATCCTGCATGGAAGTGTACAAATGAGCACTAGAACCAAAGTCAAGCACCCAACTAGATGCAGAAGAAACCATAAGATTAGATTCAATAACGAGCATACCTCCAGAAGGACCTATCTCCTTCTTATTCTTTAGGGTGGCGAGATATGTTGGATAGTTCCACTTTCAGTAGCCGTCAGTATTACAATGAAAATACTTTCCTTTATCAGCGGCCTTCTTCTTCAACTCTGCCTTCTTTTTGTTTCCACCTTTCATTTTCTATTTTTTCACAGACTTCTTCTTCTTTCTAAAAGACTATCTCTTAGAAGAAGTTCATTTCATAGTAAGTATTGAGTCTTTAGAACCAATAATAGAAAGCTCAGTAGTAACCAGCATATTCATAAGCTCGGCCAGAGAATTCTGAAGTTTATGCATATGGTAGTTCATGATGAACTGCCCATAAGCATCAGTTAAAGATTACAAAATTATATCATTCTACAGATCCTGATCTAACTTTACTCCAAGCTTCTCAAGCTCTTCCAAGTTCTTGATCATCATTAGACAATGATCTTGGACTGACTGCCCATCTTGCATTTTAACCTTAAACAATCATTTAGTGATCTGATATTTGGCTGTGCGACTCTGTTTACCAAATAACTCTTGCAGGTGAGCCAACATTTGGTGGGCAGTCTTGATATCGTCATGTTGATGCTGAAGCTCATTAAACATCGAGCCCAACATGTAGTATCTAGCCTTATTATCTTCATCCATCACTTATCAAGAGACGCTCTCTGTTCAGTGGACGTACGAGCTAGTAAGATTAGGGGATCCTGGTCTAATACATAAGTCAACTTCTCAAAATCTAAAATAATTTTGAAGTTCTAGAGCCAATTCTTATAATTGGATCTGGTTAGTCTGTGGGTGTCTAGGATATGGGCTAGTAGGTTGGATGCAGACATTTTTCTTTTTTCAGTAGAGAATCAAAATTTCTAGTTAGATTTTATAATTAAGACTTGATCAATTTATTTAATAATTTTATTTTTAAATAAATTAGCTCCTACATTTTGAATCCCTACCCTTTTCTATGTAGAGATGCGAAAATCTCCACGATTACTGATTTCTAGTGGATGGTGCAGTCCCACCAAATGACTCATCAACTCATCTAACAGTTATTGGTGATGGATTAGTGAACAACTCTTGCCCAATGATTCTCTAATCATGGTGCACCCAGACTTGGTCTCTAATTCATGAATCTCATCATGGTCAAAATATTGATCCACTCCTTAGTTAAGTCAGACCCATCATTTGCATAGATTGGATTGCTAATTGAATCTCTCACCGTATCCAAAATATTGAGCCCAATCCATCCTTCAGTCTATAGCATCCAATGCCTAATAGACATGATTGCATCTTTTCAGTGTAACTGAACCACTACGACCAGCCGAGAGCAATCAACCCTGAGAATGGCCTGCACATCTACAATGGTGGAAGACCATAGACTTAATCTTTTCTTAAGTAGATTTGATTTAGGTCTCTTTAAACTTGACTTAACGTAGCCATAACCATTATGACTAATCTAGGGGCATGGGTCAGCTCGGATTGTTAGCCACCTTAGATTAGGATTGGATCGATAAATATGATCAGGTAAGTGAGATCGGTGGGAGGGATATGCCATTAACTTGACAAGAACACATTTGAGTCGAGTAGCTCTCAATTAAAAATCAGTCAATCGTATCTGCCAAACTTATCTTAGACACTAAATTATTAAGCCAGAATCAATCGAGTTAGCCTACAATCCATACTCTAACCACTGAGCTTAATTAGGTCTTAATCTGATCGATCACTCATGTAACTCGACCTTGACCCAGACTTAATCCTATTAGATTGGTCAATTTAAGTACTCTTGATCCCATCTAACCAACTCTTAATTTGGTTTGATCAACTGCTAGACCTAATTGAGCTACCTAAGCCCAAACCCAATTTTATGAATATGTCTTAGATATAAAAATTCTTAATTTTAGATCTAATATATTTTATTAGCTTAATTTTAATTAAGATTAGGGTTCGTGAACAAAACATGTATATAAAATTCTATGATTTTAGGTTCTAGGATTTTGCAGAAAATAATTTTTTTTATTTTTGATTAAGGACGAACGCACAGCATCCCTACACACCATAAGAATAATCCATCGAATGGAAGGAGAGGGCCTTTAAAACCCCACTTTGTTCTTATGATCAGACAGCCAAGGGGAACGTGTTAATCAAAAATATGATAAATTTATAAAACTAGTTAGATCTACATCATATATCACATACATAAAAATTGATCTAACTAAAAATATGTTTCACATACATCTAATGTATCATATCATGCATGTTTTCAGATCTAAATTATCTCATAAATATTTAAAAAATAATATTTAATTTTGATCATATCAAATTAAAATTTATTCTAGATAATTTTGTAGAACTATTCTACAGCTAGTCTAAACATGCATCTATCATATCTCATATGAATAAATTAAATAAATTTATTTTTTATTTTCTAGATCTAACTATAATATTTATAATATCAAAAAATAGTAAATAAGTAGATCTAAAAATTATAATTAATCAAGCTAAAATTATGATTATGCTAGACTACATAGAATAATTCTATTCCTAGTCTAGTCATGCATCTCATACATCTTAGATCTAGATTATTTAATTTTTTATTTTTTTAATTTTTGATCTAATCACATATAATGTAATATCTAAAATCATCTAATTATTAAATAAAAAATAAATTAAAATTAGATCCAATAAATTATAGAACCTAGCTCTGATACCAGTTGAAGTGAAAAACCTATTTTTCGAATCAGGTTGGTTCAGATCTGCTTGGATCAGGAGGAATATTTCAAAAAAAAAAATTTAAGATCCTAATTAGATTTAAGATTTCTTAAATCTAATCTTATTAATCTAATAATAAAAATAAAATAAAAAAATTAAATCTAATTTAATTATACCTTTATTTTGGGTAATCTAATTATCCTTTGATGATCTCAATGTTTGCCTGAGGTTCTGCATGTAGCCATGCAAGCGCCTGATCTCTATATACATCTACATAGGTGGGGTCTGGATATCTTCTTCTTCTTAATCAATCCTCATAAAATCAGATCTAGATCTGATCTTGAAGGTCTTTAAAACTCCTTTTGAAGAACAACCATTGCCTCTTACAGTAGTGCTGCCTTCTTTTTTCTCTGACGTATTTCACTTGCTTGGATCACACCTTATTCATGCCCAAAACCCCTTGGACATGGAGAGGAGAGAGAGGACTAGAGGGTAGCATGGAGAAGGAGGGAGAGAGGCTTTGTGGCATGGGCTAAAGGTAGAAGCATTAAAATCTAAGTGCAGATAGGGTTTATATAGACCCTGCTGCGCCATGCAGTGCCATATCATCCTAGCCAATCATGGCTCCTTGAGCAATCAGATCTAAATTTGATTGATGGAATGACATCATCTAATTCAATCAGATGAGAGACCCTCAAAATGCTCCTAAGATGGTGCCAAGACTAGGTCAAACAAGATTTCTTGGCACCACAGAGTTTAATCCCCTGAAGAAACCCTGGAGTCCCATCTATATGGGACTCCATCTTTATCCTCATGGGGCACACACCTCCCTAGGCATGTGCCCTCTTTCTATCTGCATTTTGTAGGAGGACAAGGCCCTAGGTACTCTCCTATAGGCGCATGACACATGGGTAAATGTCCAAGTATTCAGGGTCAACATTTGACCAATGTTCGAAAATTGAAATTTATTGGTGATCGAAAATGGTAGGTATTATTTCAAATTTATCTCAAAATTAAGACAACCCTTTTTTGATCTAGACAAGCTTCAGTCAGACCAAGTAAAGATTTCTGAGTGAGCCCAAATACATTTGGCTCAGTCAAGATATGTTATAATGATTATTAAAGGAGAACATTAGGCCCAATCATGTGCTAGCACGATTTTCTTGAACCTAATTGTATCTTATTCAAATCAATTAAACTGTGTTAGTTCAATTGATGATATTGTTAGATATGTGTGCCCTAGAAGTTAGATTCGCTGACACTTATAATACACTTCTAAGGGCAAAATTATAATTTTGACTATAAATAATAAAATAAATTATTTTCTATCACAATATGTTTTTGAAAATGTCTGTGATACATTTCTTTAGTTAATGGCAATGATAGTGCATATTTTCATGAGTTAAAAATTTAAGAGATGAATTTTCATTATTAACTCATAAAATTCTTCCAACCATAGAATCATCATGAGGATGGTGATTGATTCGGAAGATTGGTGTACAATCATTTTTTTAGGATAGATGAGTCTTGAGTCTACGATATAGAGACACCGGAGTGAGAGTATAGATACTCATTAGAGAATGAGGATACTGAGCTTGACCACCTCGAGCAGTCATGAGAAAGTCTACCTTCTCATCGATTACTGGCTCGAAGCTGCAGTGGTGTGTCTGGTTCTTTAATCTGAGGTGCATTGACAGTTCACCTTGAGGGTGTTATAGTTTGACTACACCATGACTTGATCTTCTAGCCATTCAGAATTCTGAGGTGTATGTTAGCTATAGCATGTTCATTGTACGAATTGGATTGCACCAATAGGGGATCTACCTTCCTCGGTAGAAAAAGAGCAGCCCTATGATGATCATGAGAATCAAGTCCATAAGCCCATGGCCATGGTAGAGTGAAACAATAGAAAGAGTTTCTATTAAGATTTTCATATTGGACTTGAATCGAATGATTAATTTATATGATGGAAATTAGGGTTTGACGAGATCACCTTAACCCTAATCCGGTCAGGGCTCAAGATAGAGGAACTTAATCACATAAGTAACTGCACCAAGAGGTTCGCTTTCAGTTCTGATGGGTTGCCACTATACGCTGCTAGGTGTTACTGATGGATTTTAGGAGTAATTAGAATGATTTGGATGATCGATCATACTAGTTATTTTAATCAAAAAAGTTCTGATCCATCAAAAGATATTTTGATGATGTCGATGATAGAGATCATGACATATCCTATTACCATGCAGAACTGAATCTAACTGGATCACACAAATAAGAATTTGGATCTGGATATCATCAATTAGACTAACCCAGTTCAATTGATTTGAATAAGATTTAATTAGGTTCAAGAAAATTGTGCTAGCACATGATTGAGCCTAATGTTCTCCTTTAATAATCATTAAAGCTTATCTCGACTGAGCCAAATGTGTTTAGGCACCCTCAGAAATTTTTACTTGGTCTAACTGAAGCTTGTCCAATCAGAAAAGGGTTGTCTTAATTTATGAGATAAATTTGAGACAACACCTACCATTTTCAGTCACCTGCTAAATCTTATTTTTGGACATTGGTCAAATATTGACTCTGGACACTTAGACATTTGCCCATGTGTCATACACCCATAAGAGAGTACTTGGGGCCTTTTACCCCTGCTAAATTATAGATAGAAAGAGGGTGCCTGCCTAGGGAGGCATGCACCCCATGAGGATAAAAGATGGAGTCCCATACAGATGGAACTCTAGATTGCTTCAGGGGATTACACTCTATGGCGCCAAAAAGTCTTGTTTGACCCAGTCTTGGTGCCACTTAAGGAGGGTTTTGAGGGTCTCTCATCTGATTGGATCAGATAATGTCATCCCACCAATCAGATTTAGATCTGATTGCACAAAAGGCCATGATTGGTCAGGATGATGTGGCACTGCATGGCGCAGCAGGGTCTATATAAACCCTATCTACGCCTAGATTTTAATGCTTCTACCTTTAGCCCATACCACAAAGCCTCTCTTCCTCCTTCTCCATGCCACCATCTGGTCCTCTCTCTCCTCTCCATGCCCAAGAGGTTTTGGGCATGAGTAAGGTGCATTCCAAGCAAGTGAAAAGTGTTAGAAAAGGAAGAAGGCAGCACTGCTGCAAGAGACAATGGCTGTTCTTCAAAAGGAATTTTGAAGACCTTCAAGATCAGATCTAGATCTAATATTTGAAGGATTAATTAAGAAGAAGAAGATCTTTAGATCCTATCTAAGTGGATATCAGTAGAGGCCAGGCGCTTGCATGGCTACATCCAGAACCTCAGGCAAACATCAAAATCATCGTAGGATAATTGAATTACCCAAAATAAAGGTATAATTAAATTAGATATAATTTTTATTTTTTTTATTTTATTATTATATCAATAAGATCAAATTTAAGAAGTCTTAGATCTAACTAGGATCTCAGAAAAATTTTTTTTGAGATATCCTTCTTGATCCAATCAGATCTGAACGAACCTGATCCAAAAAATAAGACTTTTTCCTTCAATCGATATCAGTGCCAGGTTTCATAATTCATTAGATCTAATTTTAATTTATTTTTTATCTAATAATTAGATGATTTTAGATTACATATTAGATGTGATTAGATTTAAAATTAAAAAATTAAAAATTAAATAATCTAGATCTAAGATGTATGAGATGCTTGACTAGACTAGGAATAGAATTGTTCTATGTATAGTTTGGCATAATCATAATTTTAATTTAATTAATTATAATTTTTAGATCTATTTATTTACTATTTTTTATATTATAAATTTTATAATTAGATCTAAAAAATAAAAAATAAATTTATTTAATTTGTTCATATGAGATATGATAGATGTATGTTTAGACTAGTTGTAGAATAGTTTTACAAAATTATTTAGAATAAATTTTAATTTGATATGATCTAATTTAAATCTTATTTTTTAAATATTTATGAGATAATTTAGATCTATAAACATGCATGAAATGATACATCAGATGTATGCAAAATATATTATTAGTTAGATCAATTTTTAAATATATAATATATGATATAGATCTAATTAATTTTGTAGATTTATCATATTTCTGATTAAGGCATTCCCCTTGGCTGTCCAATCATAAGAATGAAGTAGGGTTTGAAGACCCTCTCCTCCCATTTGATGTGGTATTTTTATGGTGTGTAGGGGTGCTGCACGTTCATTCTTAATCAAAAATCAAAAACTTATTTTCTGCAAAATTCTAGATCCTGAAACCCTTGGATTTTATATACATATTTTTTTATGAACTCTAAACTTAATTAAAAATTAAGATTATGAAATATATTAAATCTAAAATTGAGAATTTTTAAATCTAAGACATATTCATAAACTTGGGTTCAGGCTTGGATAGCTTAATTAGGTCCAGTGGTTGATCAAGTCGAATCAAAAGTTGGTTAGGTGGGATCAAGAGTACCTAAATTGACCAACCTAATAGAATTAAGTCTGGATCAAGGTTGAGTCACATGAGTGATCGATCATGTTAGGACCTAATTAGGCTCAGTGGTTAGAGTCTGGATTGTAGGCTAACCCAATTGATTCTGGCTCAATAATTTGGTGTCTAAGATAAGTTTCGTAGATATGATCGACTAATTTTTAATTGGGGGCTACTCGACTCGAATGCATTCTTATCGAGTTAATGTTATATCCCTTCCACCGATCTCACTTACCTAGCCATATTTCTCGACCCAGTCCTAATCTAAGGTGGCTAACAATCTGAGCTGACCCATGCCACTAGGTTAGTCATAATGGTTATGGCTATGTCAAGTCAAGTTTAAAAAGACCTAAATCAAATCTTCCTAAGAAAAAATTAAGTCTAAGATCTTCCACCATTGTAGATGTGCGGACCTTTCTTGGGGTTGATTATTCTTAGTTGGTCGTAATGGTTCAGTTGCATCAGGAAGACGCAATCATATCTATTAGGCATTGGATGCTATGGACTGGAGGATGGATTGGGCTCAATATTTTGGATATGTTGAGAGACCCAATTAGGAATTCAATCTGTGCAAATGATGGGTCTGACTTAACTAAGAAGAGGATCAATATTCTGGGCACAGTGAGATTCATGAATTAGAGATCAAGTCTAGGTGTACTATGATTAGAGAATCATTGACCATGAGTTGTTCACTCATTGGCTAATCCATCACCAATAACTGTTAGGTGAGGTGATGTGTCAGTTGGTGGGACTGCACTATCCACTAGAAATCAGTAATCATGGAGACTTTCACATCTCTGCAAAGGAAGTGTAGGGATCCAAAAAAATAATGAAAGCTAATTTATTTAAAAATTAAATTTTTAAATAAATTGATTAAGTCTTAATTACAAAATATAACTAAAAATTTTGATTCTCTATAGAAAAATATCTGCATCCAACCCATTAGCTCGTATCCTGCACACCCATAGACTGACTGGATCCAATTACAAGGATTGGCTCCAAAACTTCAAAATTATTTTAGGTTCTGAGAAGTTGACTCTTGTATTGGACCAAGATACCCCTACAATACCAGCTCATCCATCCACTAAATAGAGAGCGTCTCTTGATAAGTGGATGGATGAAGATAATAAGACCAGATACTATATGTTGGACTCAATGTCTGATGAGCTTCAGTGCCAACATGAAGATATCAAGACTGCTTGTCAAATATTGGCTCACCTACAAGAGTTATTTGGTGAATAAAGTCGCACAGCCAAATATCAGATCACTAAATAACTATTTAAGGCTAAAATGCATGATGGGCAGTCTGCCCAAAATCATTGTCTGATGATGATTAAGGATTTGGAAGAGCTTGAGAAGCTCGGAGTGAAGTTAGACCAGGATCTGCAGAATGATATAATTCTGTAATCTTTAACTGATGCTTATGGGCAGTTCATCATGAACTACCATATGTATAAACTTTAGAATACTTTGGCCGAGCTTATAAATATGCTGGTTACTGCTGAGCTTTTTATGAAAGGTTCTAAAGACTCAGTACTTACTACAAAATGGACTTCTTTTAAGAGAAAGTCTTTTGAAAAGAAGAAGAAGTTTGTAAAAAAGTAGAAGGTAGAAGGTGGAAAGAAAAAGAAGGCAGAGCTGAAGAAGAAGGCCGCTGATAAAGAAAAGTATTTCCATTGTAATATTGATGGCTACTGAAAGCGGAACTGCCCTACATACCTGACCACCCTAAAGAATAAGAAGGAGATAGGTCCTTCTGGAGGTATGGTCATTACTGAATCTAACCTTATAATTTCTTCTGCATCTAGTTGGGTGCTTGACTCTACTTCTAGTGCTCATTTATGTACTTTCATATAGGGTCTTGAGGATAGCAGGAGGTTAAGGGATGGTTAGATGATCCTACGCATCAAAAATAGAGCAAGGGTTGCTGCTGTGGCCATTGGAACCTACCCATTTCAACAATCATCTGGCTTAGATTTAGTACTTAAGGATTGTTATTATATGCCTGCTGAAAGCAGGAAATTGATTTCTGTTTCATGTTTAGCACAAGAAGGCTATGCAATTAGTTTTCTTATGGACCATTGTAATATTCTTTATGAAAGAAATAAAATTGCAAGTAAATTTTTTATTAACGGTCTCTACCAATTACATATTGATGTATCTATCTTTAATATCGAGCAAAATGTGAATGCCATAAGATCAAAATGACCCAGGGATAGTCCAAATGATAGGTATCTATGGCACCAAAGGCTAGGTTATATAGTAGAAGATAGTGTTAACAAATTGAAGAAAATCGAGCTATTGAGTCTGTTGACTTTCAAGTCATATCCAATTTGTGAATCATGTCTTCATGGCAAAATGACTAAGCTTTCTTTTGTAGGACATGGAGAAAGAACCATGGATCTACTAGCCCTAGTACATACCGATGTGTGCGGCCCATTAGATGTACCGGCTAGAGACAACTTTGTCTACTTTATAATCTTTATTGATGATTTATCTCGGTATGGGCATGTGTATCTTATAAGACATGAATCTGAAGCCTTTGAAAAGTTTATGAAATTCGGATATGAAGTGAAAAAGCAAACTAGAAAACCCATTAAGATTCTTCGATTAGCTCGAGGAGGTGAATACCTTAGTTGGAAATTTTTAGACTATCTCAAGCAATATGGAAAAGTCTCTCAATGGACTCTACCTAAAACACCTCAACTCAATGGAGTTTCAGAACAGAGGATCCGGACCTTATTAGATATGGTCCGATCCATGATGAGCTTCACATACCTTCCTAATTTTTTTTGGGAATATAGTCTATTAACTGCTATATATTTGCTAAATAGGGTTTCCTCTAAAATCGTTCCTATCACACCGTATGAGATATGGAATGGTAAGAAATCAAGTCTGAGTCATCTCAGAATTTAGGGTTGTCCAACTCATGTCAAAAGATAATAAGCGGACAAGTTAGACTATAGGTCCTTTAGAGCTTGATTCATAGGATATCCTAAAGAGTCATTAGGATATTATTTCTATATTTCAGAAGACCACAATGTGATTGTGAGTTGGCATGCCATCTTTTTTGAGAAATAGTTTATTCAAGATGGTGGCATTGAAAAGTAGATCAAGCTCAAAGTCTCCTAAGAGCAACGAGCTAAGGACACTATGGAACCAAATTAGGTTACTACCTCCTCCACCTTGTAGATCGGAAAGGGTTTTCCATCTTCCTGAGAGGTACTTAGGTACTATTTCAGAGAAAGTAGAAAAAATATTCCTCATAGGTAATGGGGTTCATGATGATGATCCCAAAACCTATGACGAAGCAATATTAGATATTGACTTCGAGAAATGGTTAGAGGCAACGAAGTCAGAAATTGACTCGATGCACTCAAATCAAGTCTAGACCTTGGTAAATCCACCAGAAGGTATAGTACCTATTAGGTGTAAATGAATTTACAAGAGAAAAATTGGTGCAGATGGGAATGTGGAGACATTCAAAGCTAGATTAGGGATAAAAGGGTATAGTTGGTGCAAAGAAATTGACTATCAGGATATCTTTTCATCAATAGCCATGCTAAAATCTATCTACACATTGCTTGTTGTTGAAGCCTATTTTGATTATGAAATATGGTAAATGGATGTATAAACGACATTCTAAAATAGATAACTTGAGGAAGATATGTATATGGAACATCTGCAAGGTTTCACATCCAGTGATGCTGATCACAAAGTATGCAAGCTGCAAAGATCCATATATGGACTTAAGCAAGCATCTCGAAGCTAGAATACTCATTTTAATGATGCGATCGAATTATTTGGTTTCATCAAGAATGAGAAAGAATCATGTATTTTCAAAAAGATCAGTGGGAGCGCTATTGTCTTCCTCGTACTGTACGTAGATGATATCCTCCTTGTTGGAAATGATATTCTCATGTTGACCATAGTTGAAATATGGTTATCTAAAGAATTCTCTATAAAAGACCTAGGTGAAGCATTCTTCATTCTAAAAATTACGGTCTATAGAGATAAACCGAATAGGATGTTAGGTCTTTTATAGAAGATGTACATAGAGGAAGTGCTAAAGAGGTTTAGCATGAAAAACTCCAAGAGAGGATTGGTACCCTTCAAAGATGGCATTCATCTCTCCAAGAAAATGTATCCCAACGCACTTGAGGAGATTGAATGCATGAGAAAGATCCCTTATGCTTCGGCAATAGGGAGCCTCATGTATGCCATTTTATATACATGACCTAGTATAGCCTATGCTGTGAGTGTCATGAGCAGATATCAGTCAAATCCAGATGAAGAATACTGGACTTCTATGAAATGTATCCTTAAGTACTTGAGAAGAACTAAGGATATGAAGTTGGTTTTTGGTAATGGAGAACTCTAAGTCCAAGGGTATACAGACTTGAATTTTATATCGGATATAGATGATTGAAAGTCGACATCTAGGAGTTTGTTTATGTGTAATGATGGTGCTGTCAGTTGGAAGAGTTTCAAGTAGACTGATAGCATATTCCACCATGGAAGCAGAGTACATCATTGCATCAAAAGCTATGAAGGAGGCATTCTGGTATAAAAAGTTCACCACAGAGGTCGGAGTGATGCCATCGGATGCCATTCCTCTGTACTACGATAATAATGGCACCATAGCCCTTGCTAAGGAGCTGAGGTCTCACAAAAAATCCAAGCACATCGAGCGATGACACCACCTCATCCATGATTACCTTGAGAAAGGTTACATCAAGGTCAAGAGAGTCGACTCTATAGAAAATGCGGCAGACCCACTTACAAAGTTATTGGGCCAGCATAAGATCAAAGCCCACCTTGAGAAGATGGGACTTAGATTTGTAGCCAATTGACTTTAGATCAAGTAGGAGGTTGTTAGATATGTGTGCCCTAGAGGCCAGATTGGATAACACTTGTAATACACTTCTAAGGACAAAATTATAATTTTCACTATAAATAATAAAATGGATTATTTTCTATCAAAGTGTATATTTGAAAGTGTCTGTGATACATCCCTTGAGTTAATGGTAATGATAGTTCATATTTCCAAGAGTTGAAAATTTAAGACATGAATTTTCATTATTAACTCATAAAATGCTCCCGACCATAGGATCGTCATGAAGATGGTAATTGATCTAGAAAGTTGGTGTACGATCGATTCTTTAGGGTAGATGAGTCTTGAGTCTACGGTGTAGAGACATCAGAGCGAGAGTACAGATATTTGTTAGAGAACGAGGGCACTGAGCGTGACCACCTCGAGCAGTCATGAGGAAGTCTACCTTCTCATCGATTACTAGCTCAAAGCTATAGTGATATCTTTGGTTCTTTGACCTGAGGTGTATTGGCAAATCATCTTGAGGGTGTTATAGTTTGACTACAACATTACTCGATCTCCTAGCCATTCGGAACCCTAAGGTATATGTTGGCTATAGCATGTTCATTGTAGGAATTGGATTGCACCAATAGAGGATCTATCTACCTCGGTAGATGAGAAGCAGCCCTATGATGATCATGAGAATTAAGTCCATAAGCCTATGGGCATGGTAGAGTGAAATAATAGAAAGAGTTTCTATTAGGGTTTTCACATTGGACTTGAATTGAATGATTAATTCATATGACGAAAATTAGGGTTTGACGAGATCACCTTAACCCTAATCCGATCGGGGCACAAGATAGAGGAACTTAATCACACAGGTAACTGCACTGAGAGATTCACTTTCAATTCTGATTGGTTGCCACCATATGCTGCTCGATGTCACTGGTGGATTTTGGGAGTAATTAGAATGATTTGGATGATCAATCATACTAGTTGTCTGAATCAGAAAAATTTTGATCCATCGAAAGGTGTTTTGATGGTGTCGATAATAGAGATCGCGACATATCCCATTACCATATGGAATTGAACCTAACTAGATCACAAAAATAAGGGTTTGGATCTGGATATCATCAATTGAACTAATCCAGTTCAATTGATTTGAATAAGATTCAATTAGGTTCAAGAAAATCATGCTAGCACACGATTGAGCCTAATGTTCTTCTTTAATAATCATTAAAGCTTATCTCGACTGAGCCAAATATATTTGGGCTCAGTCAGAAAACTTTACTTGGTCTGACTAGAACTTGTCTAGATTAGAAAAGGGTTGTCTTAATTTATGAGATAAATTTGAGATAACACCTACCATTTTTGGTCACTTGCTAAATCTTATTTTCAAACATTGGTCAAATGTTGACCCTAAACACTTAGACGTCTGCCCATGTGTCATGCGCCCATAGAAGAGTACCGAGGTCTTATCCCCCTACTAAAATGTAAATAGGAAGAGGGTGCATGCCTAGGAAGGTGTGCGCGCCATGAGGATAAAAGATGGAGCACCATACAGATGGAACTCCAAGTTGCTTCAGGTGATTAAACTCTATGGCACCAAGAAGTCTTGTTTGACCCAATCTTAGCACCACCTAAGGAGGGTTTTGAGGATCTCTCATCTGATTAGATCAGATGATGTCATCCCAACAATCAAATTTAGATCGATTGCACAAAGGGCCGTTATTGGCCGGGATGATGTTGCACTGCATGGCGCAGCAGGGTCTATATAAACCCTGTCTGTGCCTAGAATTGAATGCTTCTACCTTTAGCCCATGCCACAAAGCCTCTCTCCCTCCTTCTTCATGCCACCCTCTGGTCTTCTCTCTCCTCTCCATGCCCAAGAGGTTTTAGGCATGAGTAATGTGCGATCCAAGCAAGTGAAAGATGCCAGGAAAAGAAGAAGGAAGCACTACTGTAAGAGACAACGATTATTCTTCAAAAGATATTTTGAAGACCTTCAAGATTAGATCTAGATCTAATGTTTGAAGGATTGATTGAGAAGGAGAAGTTCTCCATATCCTACTCGAGTGGATATTAGTAGAGGCCAGGCGCTTGCGTGGCTACATCCAGAACATCAAGCAAACATCGAAATCATCATAAGATAATTGGATTATCCAAAATAAAGGTATAATTAAATTAGATTTAATTTTTATTTTTTATTTTATTATAAAAATCAATAAGATCTAATCTGAGGAGTCTTAGATCTGATAAGAATCTTAGAAAAAATTTTTTGAAATATCCTTCTTGATCCAATCAGATCTGAACGAAGCTAACCCAGAAAATAAGGCTTTTCCTTTTAGATATCAAGATCCAAACTCTTATTTGTGTGACCCAATTAGATTCAATTCTGTATAATAATGGGATATGTTGCAATCTTTATTATTGACATCATCAAAATATCTTCTGATAGATCAGAACTTTTTTGATTCAGACAACTAGTATGATCGATCATCCAAATCATTCTAATTGCTCCAAAAATCCACCGATGACACCTAGCAGCATATGGTGGCAATCCATCAAAACTGAAAGCAAATCTCTTGATGCAGTTACCTATGTGATTAGGTTCTTCTATCTTGAGCTCCAATCAGATTAGGGTTAACGTGATCTTGCCAAACTCTAATATCCATCATATGAATTAATCATTCAATTCAAGTCTAATGTGAAAATCCTAATAGAAACTCTTTCTATTATTTCACTCTGCCATGGCCATGGGCTTATGCACTTGATTCTCATGATCATCATAGGGCTGCTCCTCTTCTACAGAGGTAGATAGATCCTCTATTGATGCAATCCCATTCCTACAATGAACATGCTATAGCCAACATACACCTTAGGATTTCGAATGGCTAGGAGATCGAGTTATGGTGTAGTCAAACTATAATATCCTCAAGGTGAACTATCGATGCACTTCAGATCAAAGAACTAGACACACCACTGTAGCTTTGAGCCAATCATCGATGAGAAGATAGACTTCCCCATGACTGCTCGAGGTGGTCACGCTTAGTGCCCTCATTTTCTAACAAGTATCTGTACTCTTACTCTAGTGTCTGTACACCATAGACTCAAGACACATCTATCCTAAAGAATTGATCGTACACTAACCTTCTAGATCAATCACCATCCTCATGATGATCCTACGGTCGAGAGCATTTTATGAGTTAATAATGAAAATTCATGTCTTAAATTTTCAACTCTTGAAAATATGAACTATCATTACCATTAACTCAAGAGATGTATCACAGACACTTTCAAATACACACTATGATAGAAAATAACCTATTTTATTTTTTATAGTCAAAATTATAATTTTATCCTTAGAAGTGTATTACGAGTGTCAGCCAATCTGGCTTCTAGGGCACACATATCTAACAACTCTTCAGTGATAGCTTTCAGAGATGTGTGGTACGGATGGATCTGTTGAGAATAGATGAGTTCAAAAGGACTTGAAAGCACTAAGGTGGAGAATGTGAGCTCAGAAGTGGCACTCCTAAGTCTTGAAAATATGAGAAGATAGATCATGAGAAGATGGAAGTGAGCCAAAAGAAAAATCAACTCTCCTAGCAAAGTTCAAAAATTGGGCCGGCTCATCCTGAGATTGAGCTGGCTCAGTCCGAAATTGGGTTGGCTAGGTCTCAATAAAAAATTCAAATAGAAAGCAACATTTTTGGACTGTTGGCATGATACACAACTGGATCAGCTCAGTCCGCTGTTTGCACGGTACACAACTGGGTTGGCTCAGTCTAGGACTGAGCCGATCCGATCGCAGGTTAGTCAGCTCAATTTTTGTGGGTTATTATTTTGTGTAGGTGGGTTGTTTGGATTTGAAAAGTTTTTCTATGAGCTTAGACTTGACCCTTTGTAAAGTATAGATACTGAAAATTGGTCAAGGTTGTAAGTGTGCTAAAATATACTGAATAAAAGCTCTTTTCATTCAAAAATCTCTTCTTCTCTTCTTTTCTATTTTTTGAATTGTTTGATCGTGCTTCCGCATTGATCTTTAAGAAGTACTTTCTTATTGCTTGGCTAATCACCGATGGCCACGTTGATCCATGTGGGAAGAGTGTGCATTCCTGACAGAAAGAGAATAAGATGTAGTCTTATTCAAACTTCAGACTACCCACCCCAACCATTATAAGAGAGTACTTCAAAAAATTAACCTTGTCTTCAAGCTCTTTCCTCACTGCTAAACTTTTGTCGAGCAGCTTTCGAATTCTTCTTATATCCTCCTCAGCCTTCATTAGTCATTTCTGCAGAATCTTCAATTTGGCTTCAGCATCCTTCACTACATTCTCTTGATAGGCCATTTGAATCTTGAGTTGAAGCAGCTCGGCCTTGTCCTTTTCATGCAACTTAGAACGGCTTCCCAAGGTGCCTTTTAGAGAAGCAATCTCATCCATATCTTTGCTCGAGCCCTATTTGCTAATTTCTTTCAAAGTCAACCAATCTCCTCATCATCCTTTCGAACTATTTGTTGAAGTTCGGCAATTTGGTCGCACTAATCAAGCCTATAACTATTGTATGAATCCTTGGCCATGTGCAGTTGATCCTAAAGCTCAAAGAATCTTTTAGACCAGTCCCAGCCATATTCTTCTCGATCAGTGGACCATGCCAAGCTCCCCTCCAGTAGCATTCAACACTAGTTCGAAAATGCCAAAATTTTGTACCTCCCAAAGATAAGAAGTCAAAAATGACTTTGGTAGTCATAGATTTTTGGTACTTCCTTCATCTGAACTTTGAACTCAAGAGTAGGGGGACAAGTGCTGGAGGTAAAATAGCTCCCATCGAAGTCCAGCAGGATGTCCGACCTTGATATAGTGTTGATTGGAGTTGTGATGATCGAACCCGAGTCTTAGCCAAGTGGACCCTCTAGTCTTAGTGAATCCTTGGATACCGGACTCCAAGGATCATTGGGTTCAGAACTTCATTCAAGAATAACTCATGAGTGCTTGACTTCATGTGCAGGCTGATCTTCTCAATGGAAGTCCTCCCGGATCCTTCCTAGTAGTGGCCAACATTAAAGATGATCAAATTTCTCTGTTCCCTCCTAATAAATGTAGACCTTGCCAAATTATACCATGAACCTTGGCCAGACAAACTTGAGTCAGTGAGAGGACTTCATCATCAACACAAGTCCGATCTTCAGTCTGAAATAAGCAGTCATCACTTGAGAAGTAATGAATCTCAGTACCCACCTATCCCAACTTCATGCCAATCTTGGATCTCTACTATCTCGATTGAATTTTTTTATGAAAATTTGGCCACAGTCCTCATTAAACAGCCTACTGTCTCCTCTCTAGTCTCCAGTCTGAATGTCCATATCTACTCTTGGCTGACCTTAAAGGTGGTTGAGCTCTTGAAAGCTATCAAAGGCAGCACCAGCAGGATCCAAGTTTAGAACCCAATCGTCGGTCTGCCATCTACTACTTAGAAGCCAACATTCAAGTTCGGCCAGTTTGACTATGAGTTCCTTATCTCAATATGAACAACTTGCTATCAGAAACAAAAGCATCTGACTACCCATTCAAACTTTAGCAAATAAAATTTAACCACCAGCAAGTTACCATAAATGATAGCTTAAACTCTATAACAAACTTCAAGTGGCCCGAATGGCCTTCTGACATTCTGTTATGGCTATCACTACCATTCGATTACAGGCTCTACCTATACAAGGGACCCTCTGGATATATCTTCTTCTCTTAAGCTCTCCTCTATGCTCTACTTTTTCTGTGTACTCTAATCTTATTGGCCAAGAAACTTACTTGACCATCGGAGGGTCCTGCTATTGCCGTCCACAACATTCCAGGCATCACCTAGCTCTGATACCAAATTATAGACCCATGATATCGCTTGAATGCCAATCATCCTTAACATCACAAGCACCGATATGATGTTGCGAAAGCCCCTGATCATTAGCATGGATCTGAAGGAACCTGTGACGTTCTCTATAGGCAGCAAACCATAGATCCAACATCTAGATCTATGCTGGAGCACCTCCCTCTTTGGGCCTGAGGGAGGCGCCCTCTCTATCTAGGGCTTCTTCAAGAACCTAGGGCAACTACACTAAACAGAAGAGAAGAAGAGAGAATTGAGGGAGAAAAGGTCTATATTCCACAGCATTATGAAATCCTAATACAATCTATGTATTTATACATAGCCATTAGGCCCGACCAAAAAACTCCCGGGCTAACCCAACATATGAAAGCACTCACCAAGTCCATGTACACCTATGTCTCCCAGGCTCTCATCCTAGATCCAATCCATATATGAATTAGCACCCTTAAGACCTCTTAAATCAGGCCTTAAGACCGCTAAGATCAACCTAGACCCTAGCCCAAAATAGACCCTTGTGTAACTCTGCCCGCGCACTAAGCCAGCTCAATCTCAGCAGTGAGCCGGCTAAGTTCCATTGTGTCAGCTCAATCTGAAATTGAGCCATTCTAGTTCAATGCCATGCCAGCAGTCTCGAATGCTCAGCTCTATATTTTGTCTATGCTTTGAGACTTAGCTGACCTAGTTTTGGACTGAACCAGCTAATCTGCAGAAAATCTTCTTTTTGTAGTCTTGATTCTTCGACTTTGGTTCCTTGCTTCATCTTGTATCTTAGATTTTTGAAGCACTAACCAAGTCCCTGAAATCTTCGGAGACATCACCGTGACTCCTTCCGTGGCCTCTCAAGGCTTGGGAGCACCATAAATCCTCACAATCTCCACCTTGGTGCTCCCAAGCCTTAGCAAACCTCTTGGCAATGCCTTCCTACACGATCACACTATCCCTGTGCACTTAGTAGCACCTATGCAAACATCACCTCCACAATCCTCTTCAGCTATTGTGCTTCCTTAGGGACTTTAGGATGACCGCCTCCACCGCTGATGACCTATGCTTGCTTCTTGGCATCATCCTGAAATTGTAGGATCCCTTCTGCTTAGCAACTGCATCACTTTCTCTGGATTTTTTTGAAGAACCTACAATATTTCTGCACCAGCACATGCTATACCACCTAACACGATCTCCTATGATGTCCACCTACACATGCCGCTCCACTTGAAACTGTGCATCATCGGTACTCTGAACTCATGCCAAATTTTCTCTCCATTTATGAAGCCACCACTGCAGAGCTCCATCTATATCCAAAGTCCACCTGATGCCATAGAAGTCAACTCTATCATCGTGTCCCTCGAGGCCAACCATCCAATGCTGCACTACTGGGCATACCGCTGCACCTCAAACACCGTTGCTATCCCTTCGAATCCTCCGCACTCTACAGCCCTCTTCGAAGCCATCTCGGATATCTTCGCAGCCCATGGTCACCTCCAAAATCTAAGAGATCATTTAACTTTTTGAATTCAGCGATTGAACCATAGAAAATTCCATCCTAATCCTTCTCTTCTATCCCTACATCAGCCATCACTTCAGTTGTGCTTGGAGAACCATCCTCCACCTGAATTGCGACTCTTCCTGGTGCTTCTATAGAAGAAACCTGATCCATCATACTCTCGATTGCTAGATGCCTCTAGCGCTCCCTGAGATCTCTGGCTCTCCCTGAGACCTGCACTCGATCTCTCTGAGATACCACTTACACTTTCTGCTGAGATACACTCCTCGGCTGCTGCACCACCAAGCTTCTGTTAGCCCTTGTGCCTCTAGAGTAGTGCTCCTATAGCACTCCAGTGTTTTCTGACTCATCTCTACATCGTTCTATAGTCATCTATCCCTGACCTGCTAGACCTCTATGGATCATCCATCTCCATCATCCCCAAGGCTTCGCAAATCCATGCTCTGGTCGAACTGCTGAATACATTTTTGACTACTTCTCCACCTTCCTAACATCAAACCGCTGAATATAGTCACTTCTTCAGCCTTTCTTCAACCATTACCCCATGAAAAACCTCTTTTCAATAGTTCTATACTGCCCATCTTTCTTGAGAATTCTAATGCTCTCTACTGAAATACCTTCCTTGGCTGTTACATCATCGAGCCTCTCTCAGTCCTGCATCATCAGGAAAGTGCTACTGCAGCACTCCCTGCATGTCACATAAACATCATACACCCCAGTCTTTCCACCAAGATCGATTAGCAAATCAAACACTAAATACTTCTACCTCGAGAAAATCTTTTTTTTGTTAATCCTCTCAACCTCCACCTTCAACTCGTTGCTCCCAGTTGGCGAAACCACAGCAACAACAAGGTAGATTTGAGACTACCATGAAATTCTTGTATAGATTTCTGATTTTACCTTATATGACTTCTCCTTTTCTTTCATGCACCATCAGGTTGTGAAATCTGGCTCCTTCCATGCACCATTAGACTCTAAAATCTGGCACTTTTCATGCACCATTAGGCTCCGAAACCTAGCTTTGATACCATATTATCATTCACAATATTTCAGGCATCACCTAGCTTTGATACCAAATTGTAGACCCATGATATCACTCGAACGCCAATCATTCTTGCCATCACAAGTACCGATACCATATTGCGAAAGCTCCTGATCTTTAGCACGGACCTGAAGAAATCTTTGACATTCTCTATGGGCAATAAACCATAGATCTAACACCTAGATCTATGCTTGGGCACCTCCCTCTTTGGGCTTGAGGGAGGTGCCCCCTCTCTCTAGGGCTTGTTGAAAAACCTAGGGCAACTACACTGGAGAGAAGAGAAGAAGAGTGAATTAAGAAAGAAAAGATTTGTATTCCACAGCATTATGAAACTCTAATACAACCTATGTATTTATACATAGCCATTAGGCCCGACCAAAAAACTCCTAGGCAAATTTAGTACATAAAAGCACCCACCGAGCCAATGTACACCCATGTCGGGAATGCATGCTCTTCCTACATCGATCGGCATGACCGTCGGTGATTAGCCAAACAATAAGAAAGTACTTCTCAGAGATTAATGTGGAAGCACGATCAAATAATTCATGGAATAGAAAAGAAGAGAAGAAGAGATTTTTGGAAGAAAATAGCTTTTGTTCAGTATATTCAGTATCATTTATAATCTTGATCTATTTTTAGTATATATACCTTACAAATGGTCAAGCCCAAGCTTATAAAAAAACTCTCCAAATCCAAACAATCCATGTATATAAAATAATGAGCCGCAAAAATTGAGCTGGCCCAGTTTCAAATTGAGTCGGCTAACCTACAAAATGCTGCTTTCTGTCTGAATTTTTCTCTAAGATCTAGCTAACCCAATCTTGGACAGAGCCGACCGAATTCTCAATAGAGCTGGCTTAGTCTCAGGGTGAGCCAGCCTAGTTTCTGAACTTTTCTATTGAGGCTGATTCTTCATCCGACTCACTCCCATCTTCTCATGATCCATCTTCTCATATTTCTAAGACTTGAGAGTGCCACTTCTGAGCTCACACTTGCCAGAGCCAACTCTGATCAGGACTTCATCTTGCAAGTCCTGTTAGTGATCTCATCTTCTCTAAGTCCAGCGAACTCCAACATCCAACCATTTTTTGCACCAATAAGTTCTATCTTTCAATATTTAAGTTTATAATTAACTCATGCAATCTTATGAGATATATGTTCCCTTGATTTGATTATAATATAACCTATTCTACTGATCATGGACTATATCTAACTTGAGAATAAACCATCTCATAGACATAGATTATTCAGATTATGTAGCCAAAGAATATAAACATAAATCTTAATTAATTCTTATAATTCATCCTAATCTGAGCACAAACCATATATTTCTATAATCATCATCTATTGTTTTAGTATAAAGTGTAAGAAAAATAAACATTAACCTAAAAATAAGAAAAGCATGTAAAAGATAAATAAATTTTATTGCTTAATAAATAGATATTCAGAGTTCAAATTATAAACTCTCATGTTGAAGATTTCTCTTATGCCCCATGACACAAGATCTCTAGCCATACATGGATTTGATCTTGCTAGCTTTTGGCATGTTCAAATCTCCTAGATAAACAAAGGAAAATGGAAAAAAGAAAGAAGAAAGGAAGAAGAAAGTGTTGGGAATAGTGTCCCAAAGCCAATCATCAAAATATTGATAGTTGGGCTAATTTTTTTATTCATATATGAATTGTAAATAAATAAATTTATTTTGGTATTATTCATCATAAATTCTTTCCATCTTTATTTGAACTCTTGTGTTGTCGTAAAGTCCTTAAGACTATTT
Organism: Cocos nucifera; assembly: GCA_006176705.1. Taxonomy (NCBI): domain Eukaryota; kingdom Viridiplantae; phylum Streptophyta; class Magnoliopsida; order Arecales; family Arecaceae; genus Cocos; species Cocos nucifera. The sequence continues at coordinate 66,947 of QRFJ01005535.1, read as the reverse complement.
AGAATTGATAAAAGAAGGATTGGTCATTTAATTCTTCAAATTATTCATGACCAAATGATACATTATTACCAAGAATGATAACATTTATCGAGTATAGATCGTTATGTGCCATATGGGTTGGTTGTTCTCTTAACCAAAGAGTGTGGAGATACTGGTATAGCATGCATATGAGATGTAAGGGTACATCTGCACTAAATGTGACCAACTCTAGAGCTTTTCTGCTATTAAGATTTGCTTTGATGGAATATGGATATAAGTATCCCTCCGGCCTAAGATCACCATGGTGACTTTCAAGCAACTCACTATGCTTTAGTGCCAAACTATTTAAATTTCTAATTTAGTGATGAAAGGTTTTTATGCACGGTCAAGCACTTGAGCAGTCGGTGTATGAATCAAGATAGGATTGACCACTCTTGGTTCAGGAGCAATGTTCAATTATGTTTCAATTTAATAAAGTCTTAGCTAGGGTGGTCCTAATGAAGAGTCACAGGACTGATTGTGCTGAGACACGATATGGATATATTCTTCAGGATTGGCAGTTTAACTTTGAGTTATCCTAAACACAGTGGTTAAAGGGATAAATTATGCGGTAACCATATTTACGTAGGATCTAAATACTGGGATTATGACTATTCAACCTATCTGTACGTCAGGGATCATTGCTAGATGGTCACTTTGATTAGTATAGAAAGTGGTTCCTATGCTACCGACTTAGATTCAAACCTATGGAGTTACATATATTAGAGGTTCCTACTTGATCTAATAGCTGATGTTGAGTCCCACTAGATTTGCACTCTTTGGTCAAGAGTCCCACTAGATTGGGACTCTTCGATCGAGAGTCCTACTATATTAGGACTCTAAGTCCTAGTTGTTTGAGGCTTTGCTATCAAGAGTCCAACTAGTTTGGGACTCTATGATCATGAGTTCCATTGATTTGGGATATTAGGGTCAAGAGTCCCACTAGTTTGGGACTCTTCGATCAAGAGTTTTATATCGATGGGACTCTATTGCTCGGATATCCACTGAATTTAAACTCTATAATTATAAGAGATTTAATTAATAATTTGATTACTAATTAGCTCAATTTGATTCAGTATTGAATTTTGGTTCAAGTTCAATTGAATTGGATTCAGTTGGGTTTGACCCGATTAGGTTATAAGATGACCTAATTACTGAGGAGGTTTGTTTCCTGATTTGATTAAAGATTGGGTTTAATCAATTCTTGATTTAATTAGAATTTAATTAAGCCTAATTAAACCTAAATGAGTTGGATTTAATTTAATCTATTTAGGCTCAGCCAAATTGGTTTGGACTTGGTCTAATTGGATAAGAATTTTGAAACTAGTTTGACTAGTCTTCCCTCTATGCCACCTCAACTTTGTATGCCAACTTTTCTCTATGAGAAAATGCTTCTTGTGAAAACATCTCCATGCACAAGAGGGCATGTGCCCCTCCTCATGCCCGAAAAGGATAAAATCAATCTAGTTACAATTTGAATTCAAATAAGATTTGAATTCAAATTACTAACCACTTGATCTTATCCCTCCATGTTCACCCATACTAATTGGTGCACATTTAAATGTTAAATTTCTTGGGGCATGCACACATTCCAAATAGAGAAGAGAGAGCATCTATGTGATCCCCTTGTGCATAAGAAACTTTGAAAATCTTGAGAGAACAAAAATCCAGAGAATGAGTTAGGCATAGGGTATTCTCTGTGTGCTGCCCTAAGGTTTCAACCTAGGGTTCCAGAAGGAATTTTGTGAGCTATGAGTTTTGTGAGCCCATGAAAATTTGTGGAGAGCCTCCTCTACCTCTCTCCTACCTCTACTGGTGATTCGGAGCATCCTTAGAATCGATGGAGGAAGATCAAAGGTATTTGATCAGGATTGGCCGTCAAAGATTCCGACATTAAGCTTGCACTTGGAAGGAGCCGATTGAAATCAAGACCTTATGTGGACCATCTATGGAGGCAAGATGACTTGTGTGGCTACATCACAATAAGAGGACCTCCCCAGCGATGATTTAGTTGAAGAGTTTGGCTACCCGCATAAGGTATTGTGTTCTAAACATAAGTAGTAGTAAAATTATTTTACAGCATACAAATTAGTTTCAAATTTTAAATGCATGAACATCTCATTTAGATCCTTGTTGTAGAGTTTTTAATGATATGATCATTAGCTTTTAAAATTAATTAGATTAATTTTAAATTTTTGCCACGTTAAATTTTGAAAAAGTTTCAAAAATAGAACTAGAAACCATACAAAGATTCCATCAGTGGTATTAGAGTAATGCGTTGTTAAATGTGATTTTTATGCTTTAATAATCTAAATATTTGCATATTAGATATGTAATACATTTGGGTAGCCTAGTAATCAAGATTGAATGAGCCATCAAGTCATCTGGTCGTAAGAGATAAGTATGGTTTAAAGGCCATCTCCTCTCATTCCATGGGGATCTCTTATGGTGGTAGGTGTACCATCATAAACACATTCATGAAGATAAATGGCAAAAAAAATTTTGAAATTAATTTTAATCTAAATTTTAATCATGAATACATGTTTAAATTATATCTCAAATGAGTTTATGATTTTTTTATATGTATTGTACACAGATTTAGATTAAAACCTACAACTAGTAGCTGTTTATGAAATGAGCCGATCCATTTTTGACATGAGTCAACCTACTTAGTGAAGAGTGCTAGATTATAAAAGAACCTTTCAAAATTTTAAAAAATATTTTTAAAATGCTGAACCCCAACCCATCAATCCAAAACTTAATTAAAAAATAAGGATTATGTATTAGGGTCTAGAATTATGAATTAAAGATCCTAGGTCATGTGCATAAACTTTTGGGTTATTAGGTTAGATGAATTAAGTCCATTAATTAGGTTAGATCTAAGGTTAGATTAAAGAATAGACTAAATTAGAGTAATTGATCAAATCTAACCAAATGTTGAATTAGATTAGGTCAAAGACACTTTAGACTTAAATATAAAAGTTGTAGTTGCTAAAGTCCATGTCTTTAATGAGAACCAAAAGGACTTGATTCACGGCTATGCAGTCGAATCCAAAATTACTAGGTTGGTCAAATTAAAACTAATGAATTAGTTGATGCTTAAGATAAATTAGGTAGTCTAGACCAATGATTTTTAATTAGGAGCTACTCGCACTAATTTGATCTTTGATGAGTTAATGGCATATCCCTTCCACTTATCTCACTTGGCCAACCTGGTGAATTATTAGTCTAGACTAAAGTCCAAGTCTTTAGGGTAAATAATTTATATACTAATTAGATTTGGTTTTTCTTTTTGTGCAGCTATGGCCACTACCTTGTCGGTCCGGTCATTGTTAGACAATAACAAACAAATAGGACCCAAATTCGATAGCTAGTATTGAAAGTTGAAAATAGTCTTGGAGCATGAGTGGATCTTGTATATTTTGATGGATCCAACAGCTGAGGAGCTAGCTCCAAATGCTAGAGGGGTGGTCCAAGACACTTATCAAAAGTGGCTCAGCGACTGTATCATTCGATGCATTATGCTGACGGTAATGAATGATAAATTCAGTCACAGATTTGAAAATGCCCAGCCACAGAAGATGCTTCAAATGTTGAATGACTCCTTTGGCATGCTTGATGATATTGAGAGGCGCAAGACTAGTTATGCCATTTTCAATGCTCGGATGAGGGACAGGATGTCAGTCATCGATCATGTATTATACATGATTGAGATGATTGAGTGCCTAAGTAAGTTGGGCTTTTCTTTGCACAAGTAGCTTGGGAAGGATGTGATCCTGAACTCTTTGCTTAAGTTCTTCCTCTCCTTCCTTACTCATTTCAGAATGACAAAGCCTACAGTGAACTAACATGGCTTAATAGGATTGCTATAGAACTTTGAGAAGGATCACCAACACCACAAGGAGTTGGTGAATGCAGTGAGAGGGTCTTCTTCTGCTCGTTAACCCTTTAAGCAAGGAAATAAGAACAAGAAGAAGAAGAATAAAAAGATGTAGCCACATGTCGGGACGTCGGCATAGGATTGATGAACACTTAAATTAATATACTTTGAATACTCCAAACATCATTAATTAAGTTTTATTTATTTGAATTTGGTACTTCCTTATCTATTTTATAGGTTAATAGAAGATTTGATTCAATTAGACTCAATTAATACTAATCTGGCTTGAACCTACGTACATCTAGGAGTCGAAGAGGAGATCCAAGGGTTCACAGTTGGGAAACATACTGGGTTTCATGCTTGTATTTCAAAACATTTTCAAAATAAATTATAGTAGAAAATGTAGATTAAACTATTTAATCTACTAAAGCATGTAATTTAATTACTAAACCCTACAACTAGGATCAATAACATGTCATAATGCATACATAAATTAGATAATAAATGTTTTGATATTGATCAATCAATACCCTAGATTTAGAATAGTTCTAGATCAAATCTAGGTGAAAGACGAGATCGAATCTCTTAACTTCTTGCGAGTCAAGAACACCGCGGTCGAGTCCTGATGTTGCCCTTGTTGCTTGGAGCCACACATGCATCCGGCCTCTATAGATAGTCCACACGAGGCTGCAACACAAATTGGAGATTTGTTGAATGAAGATTTGCTCCAAGTGCTAGCTTCTCATGGGTCTCTCCTGAGGGTTAATCTAAAAATTATTCTTCTAACCTCTTGGACACTCCAAGAGATGAAGAACATAAGGAGGAATAAGAAAGAAATCCAACCCTTGGATCTTCCAAAAATCAAAAAATAAAATACAGAAAAAAAATTCTAAGAGAAGATAGATCTTCTCTTTCAGGATATCAACAATTGATGTCCTGAAAACATCTCTATTTTAGGACAAGAGAAAATCTTCTCCTCCAAATTTTTTCCATGCTTTTAGATCTAACATTCTCTAATTTTTTTGATAGAAATATCTGATAAATAAATAAAGAAGAAGGATTGTCAAAGAAACCCTAAGAGAAGATCTTTCTTCTCTTCTTCTTCTCTCATCAGGACATGATTAGATCATGTCCAAAAAGGACCACCATGCTCCAACATCTTGGAGCACTCATCTTCCATGCCCACTTCCTTTCTCTCTCCGATTTCTCTCATAGAAAAAACACACAAAACAAGGGAGAAAGAAAACTTGAAATAAAATCCAAAGAGAAGACAATCTCTTACCTTTGTTTAATAGGACTTCAACCATTGATGTCATGAAGAAGCCCGTCACCCTTAGAAAGATGAAGTGCCCAAAATCCTCATGCCATCTTCCTCTTTCTTTTCTATTTTTCCATGGAGAATTAGGTGGTTTCTCATGTCCACACTACACAAAATAAGGTGCCCAACATATATACCTTGGACTTGGTCAAAAGACCAAGTCAAAAAGGAAACTAGGTAAAAGTTTGGTTGGCATCCAATGAAGGAACCAGGTCTAGGGTGTTACAAGTACATCTTGAAAACGTTTTCAAGATCTTTTGGTGAAAGACTTAAATAAATCAAATATTTATTTAAATAAATATGTAAACACCAAGATCTCAGATCTATTACATGATCAAGGCATGATATTAAATCAAAAATTAAAATCAAATAAGAAAGTAAAAGATTGATCAAATCAACCTAGATCTAAACTACATCAAATGCAGATATGAAGTTAATAGATTAGAACTATTACCTGAGCAAGTTAGACGTTCTAACTTGCTGATCCAGGCTTGAGGATGAGCAAGTTAGATTTATTACATGAGCCGCACACGTGTTCGGCCTCTACAAGTCATCCACATGAGCCTACAATTTTTGATCTAAAATCTGATGTAGAAAATTAGCACAGCATGCTAGTACTGTGCTGATCCTTCTTTAATGGTTGATCTGATGCTCCCTTTTTTGAAATTTAGACTCTCCAAAATATGAAAAGAAAGATGAGAGTTTACTGATCTGAGACTCTCTTAGAAAAAACTCAAAAAAAGGAGGAGAGATTGAAAATAAAATAGTCCTAAAAGAAGATCCTCTTCTTCTTCTCTATTCTCTCACTTAGACACCTAGTTTGGTGCCCATGGAACCCCCATGCCAAAGGATCCTCTTCCTCTGATTTTTGCACACCCCAAACCACTCCTAAAGCATATTCCATGAAAAAATTAGAATAAAATTTATCCAATAAATAGAGAAAAAGAAGAGTCCAAGTTATATCAAAATCCTAGACTAGGAATATTCAAGCATGGAAAGTTGTTGGGGCACCAAACTCTTTGGCACCTCCTCCATAATTATTGGCATGGACCAGCAAAGGAGGGTGCAAAAAAACTAACTCCTCTTTTAACTTGGTCTTCCAATAAATTATCCTATAAGAAAAGGAGGAGAGAAAGAGGGCATGAGAAGCTATTGAAGTGGAGAATTTTCACGTATGAAATAAAACAAAAAAGGGGATGGGGCGTGAGGATTATGTGGCGTAACTGATAGGGAGTCCTAGTGTGACTAGGACTCCTATTTTGACTTGATCAAACAAGATCTTTTAACTAAATAAAATTAAGATTAAACCAACCCAATTAAATAAGGGCCTAACCCATTTAAGAACTTAATTAAATAAGATTAAATTCGAATTTATTTTCTAATTAAATTAAAAAATTGGATTAATCTGAGTCCTAGTTAGACTAGGACTAGTTCTTCCTTGCACTTGGCTTATCTAATAAACCAATTGAATTTAATCTAATAAAGTCCAAACCAAATCTAATTAAATTATATTTAATTAGAATTAATCTCATCCTATTGTCTTAATCAAATTAAGTCAATTAGCAATTCAATTACTAATCGATCCTCCTACAATACTTGTACTAGGTTAAACACCAATCGTATTGATTATTTAACCCTAGAATGATTCTTAATCATTGATCAACCATCTGATCTGATCGTAAACTCTAGTATGTATGACCTCATAGGTCCAAACCTATATCCGTAGCATAAAAATAAATTTTTATACCAATCAAAGTGACCATCTAGCAATGATATCCGACGGTCGCATAGGTCGAAGGTGTAGAATACCATCCTTAGAATCCATGCAGATATACTTTCCATATAATTCATCCCCTTGACCACAATGCTCGTAGGATACCTCAAAGTTCTGTCAACTCTGATTAGGATATCCACATTGTATTTCAAAATATCAAATCCATCTAATGGATTACCTTGGCTAAGGTTTTGCTATATTGAAATATAGTGATACATTCTTCTCCAACTCTTGGAGTGGTCAATTCCATCTTGATCACACTCCAACTTTGCAAGTATTTGACCGTGCCCAGAAGCCATCCATTACTGAATTAGAAATTTAGTTAATTCGATACCAAAGCATAGTGAGTTGCTTGCAAGTCACTGAGGTGATCATAGGTCTAAGAGATACTTATACCTATATTCCATCAGAGACATTCTCGATAGAAGAATGCTTTGGAGTTGGTCACGTAGAATGATGATGTACCCATACATCTCACCTATATGCTAAATCGGTATCTCCATACTCCTTAGTTAAGAGGACAACCAACCTATATGACACATAGCGACCTATGCCCGATAGACGCCATTGTCCTAATTAACAGCCTATCATTTAGTTGTGAACAAATTTAAGGACTAATCAATAAATCCTCTCTTTATCAAAACTAAACGGTCCTAAGGACTTCATCACAATAATGGAGTTTATTAGAAGATGTAAACTTATAATGAAAATGATGCCAAAATATTTTTATTAATTAATAAATTAATTATAATTATAAAATAGCTCAACCATCAACAGACTGATGATTGGCTTTGGGACATAATTTCCAACAACTCTCACTTATCCTAAAGCCACTCGGCAAAATATCTAATACCTATCTTCGACTTATGGTTGTCAAACTTCTTGATTGCTAGGGCTTTAGTGAAGGGGTTAGCTAGGTTCTCCTTTCCATCGATTTTCTAAAAGTCGACGTCACCACGATCCATGATCTCATGGACCAAATAAAAGTGGTGCAAAATGTGCTTTGTCCACTGGTGTGCCTTCAGTTCCTTTGCTTGAGCTATGGTGCCAATGCTGTCACAGTAGAGCAAGACTGGACCATCAATGGAGGGTGCTACTCTAATCTCGGTAATGAACTTCCTCAGCCACATAGCTTCCTTTGGTGCATCTGATGCTGCCATGTACTTTGCTTCACAAACATAGTCAGCCACTATATACTGCTTGGAACCTTTCCAGCAGATGGCTCCACCATTTAGAGTAAAGATATACCCCGATATACTTTTACTGTCATCATGGTCAGATTAAAAGCTGAAGTCTATAAATCCCACAAGCTTCAGATCTGACTCACCATAAACCAACTATTGCTCCTTACTATTTCTCAAATACTTAAGGATGATTTTAACCACCTTTCAGTGATTTTCTCCAAGGTCAGATTGGTATCTACTCATCACTCCTAGTGAGTATGCTACGTCTGATCTCATACATGTCATTACATACATAATAGACCCCACTATCGAAGCATATGGGATTCTATTCATACGCTCTCTCTTTTTTTAAGAGTTGTTCGACAATCCTTCTTAGAGAAAGAAATCTCTTGGCCTATCGAGAGATAGCCTTTTTTGAAATTCTCCATGCTGAACCTCTTCAGCACAGTTTCTATGTACATAGACTGAGATATACCAAGCATCCTTTTAGATCTATCCCTATAGATCTTCATCCCTAGGATGTAGGATGCTTCACCCAAGTCCTTCATGGAGAACTTTGATGATAATCAGACTTTTATTTCTTGTAGTATGAAGATATTATTCCCGATTAAGAGATTGTCATCCACGTACAAAATAAGAAATATCGTTGCTGGACCATTTGCTCATTTGTAAATGCAGAGTTCTTCTTCGTTCTTAATGAAGCGATACATTTTGATCACTTTATCAAAACGCATGTTCCAACTCCGAGATGCCTATTTCAATCCATAAATGGATCTCTGAAGCTTGCACACCTTGGACTCATCTATAGATGTGAACCCTTCAGGTTGAATCATGTACACCTTTTCGGTCAGCTCTCCATTTAGAGAAGCTATCTTCACATCCATCTGCCAGATCTCATAGTCCAGATGGACAGTAATGGCAAGCATGATCCGAATGGACTTGAGCATTGCCATAGGGGAGAACATCTCGTCATAGTCAATACCATAACGTTGATAATACCCCTTGGCAATCAGATGGGCTTTATAGGTCTCTACCTTTTCATCTGTGCCTCTCTTCCTTTTGAAGATCCATTTATACCTAATGGGTTTAACCCCTTCATGTTGGTCAACTAATGTCTATACATCATTGACCATCATGGAATCCATTTTAGATGTTATGGCTTTCAGCCATTTCTCTAAGTCGGATCATTGCATCACATCCATATAAGTGATCGGATCCTCATTATTCTCATCGAGTTTGATGGGATCACCATCATAGATCAAGAATCCATAGTATCTGTCAGGATGGCATGGTACTCTACTAGATCGCCTTAATGGTGCGGGTTCACTAGGCTTCAAATTTGATCTGATCAAATTCGACTTACGTTCAACAATTTATGTCGAACTTTTTTCTGTTAAATTTCATCAAGTTCAAACTTAGAAGCAATAGTTCCTTCACCAAGAAATTTCTTTTCCAAAACGGTTGCCCTAAGGATGACAAACAACTTTTGTTCATCAGCATGGTAGAAATAGTATCCTTTGGTCTCTTTTGGGTACCCTATGAATGTACACTTGTCCAAGTTTATCTATAACTAATCGTTTGACATAAGCCGGACACCTCCAAACCCTAAGGTGTGAAAGTGCTGGCTTACGCCCTGTCCATATCTCATATGGGATTTTAACTACAAACTTACTTGAAATCTTATTTAATAGATAATAAGCCGATTTATGTGCATATCCTTAGAAGGATATCGACAGACTGACAAATTCCATCATGGATCGGATCATGTCTAATAACGTTCGATTCTTAATTTTAGAAACACCATTATGCTGTGGTGTTCCAGGAGGAGTCCATTGGGAGAGAATTTTATTCTCTCTTAGATATGTAAGAAACTCACTAGAAAGGTATTCTCCTCCTCGATCAGATCAAAGAGTTTTAATACCTTTTTCAATTTATTTTTCTACTTCACTTCGGAATCATTTGAAGTTTTCAAAAGAATCCGACTTATATTTCATCAGATAGACATATCCATATCTGGATAGATCATCTATGAAAGTGATGAAGTAGACATATCCACCTTTGGCAGTTATGCTCATTGGTTCTCATACATCAGTATGTATTAGACCTAAGAGCTCATTGGCTCTCTCACCTTTTTCAGTAAAAGATGATTTGGTTATTTTACCAAAAAGACAGGACTTACAGGTTGGAAGTGATTCACAATCATTGACTTTGAGGATTCCCTCTTAAGTCAACTTATTTATCCGATTCTTGTTTATATGACCTAGACTACAGTGCCATAAGTAGATATCCGATACACTATCTAATCTAGGGTTCTTGCCAGTAGAATACACTACACTAATAGGTTGTGATAACATATATACACCATTGTTCAATTATCCATGGAAAGCAGTAACACCATTCATAATGATATTACAAACTCATTTCTTTATTGAAATTTTATAATTGTTCATGACCAAAAGGCCTACAGAAATTATATTTAAAAAAAAACTAGGATAGAAATGACAATCATTAAGAACAATGGTATGAGATTCAAATATAAGTTTCAAAATTTCTAAAGCTAGAACTAGAATTGATCTTCCATATCCAACATTTAGGAATCTCTCGCCTTGCTCGAATCTGCTACTGACCTACAACCCCTGCAATGAATTATAAATATGATAAGAGCTATCGGTATCCAATGTTCAGTCAGTAATATCATAAATAGAGAAACTACAAGGAGTTATCATATAAATACCTTGCCTAGGAACAGCTTGCTTCTTTCTCTGCTTGTTCGGATCCAGAAAGGCAATGTATTGAGAATAGTTTCTCTTTCAGTGCCCCTGCTACTTACAAAAGAAGCATTCAGCTTGACTCTTATTGGGCTTGACCTTTCTGGTCTTGCTCTATACTGATATCCCAACCTGAACTTGCACCTTCTTTGTTTTCTTCTTTTTGTTCTTCTTCCCTTTCCTAAAGAGTTGAGAATCAGAAGACGAATCTCTTACTAAGTTCACGGACTCTTTATAGAGCAGGTGATCCTTCTCAAAGTTCTGAAGTAACCCCAGTACGCCGTGGTAGTTTACTTCAGGCTTTATCATTCTGTAATGAGCAAGAAAAGAGAGATAGGACTTTGGCAGCGAGTTCAGTATTGCATCTTTTCCAAGTTGTTCATGCAAGGAAAAGCTGAGTTTGCTCAACCACTCTATCAGCTCGATAATATACAGTATATGATCAATGATAGAGGCTCCATCCTGCATTCTGACACTGAAGATGGCATAACTAGTCTTGTGCCTCTCAACATCATCGGGTGTGCCAAAAAAATCCTCCAACAATTGGAGCATTTCATTTGGTTGAGCTGTCTCAAACCTATGGCTAAACTCGTCGCTCATCATAGCTAGCATAATGCAGCACATCATGGTTTGATCACTGAGCCACTTCTGATAATCATCTCTGACTGTTCCATATGCATTGGCAGCTGGCTCCTTAGGTGCAGGATTCATCAGCACGTATAGGATCCATTCATACTTCAGGACAATCTTTAACTTTTGGTACTAGCAACCGAAGTTGGATCCCACCAACTTATCATTATCCAACAATGATCGAAGTGATATAAAAGTGGCCATATCTGTACAAAGAAAAATCAAAATCTAATTAGTAATTGATTCCTTAAACCTAAAGATTTGGACTTTAATCAAAAGCTTTTTCCCACTATTTTATTCAAATTTGTAGCCAATACCTCTAATTTGAGGAATTATCCTAATTTGTTAGTGGATACTAGAATTCACATAGATTGTACACGAGCCCAACTTTGGTTGGCCCATCCATGTACATTTAAAGATAGGTTTATAATAAATTATTTCTCTAAATAATTTTTAATAATTAAATTTTGCCCTAGGCCCTGATAAGTTGGCAAAGCCTTCTCAAAAAAGGGTCTAGTTAGGTCCAACCATTAACAAGACCATACTTGGCCCATCCAGCCAATGAATGATTGGGCCCAACTTTGGTTGGCCCACCTGACTACCATTTAGAAAGATGTATCCAAGAGATCATATAATGAATGATAATTCCATCAATCGATAAGCACCAGGCGTTTGGGCCTCCAATGATTATCCAACTGATGAACTCATTATCATCCATATTAATGAAAGGCTATGATCCAGTTATCATATAACTATTTTATTTTAAGGATCTAATAATTTTAGAAGATTTAATTTATAGAAGCGAGTATGTTAGATTAACCAGCTTGTCATGATCCTTCCACTAACTTTACCAAGTCAGCTTAAGAGAAATCATTAATAGGCTGGTCTAAGAGCACCTAAATTAGTCAAACTGATTTACCTAGCTGACATGGGTCAGCTCAAATAGTTAAGTGATTTGATCAAAATATAATCCCGCCAAGAGATCAGATAAGTTCGATCAGTGGAAGGGTCTGCGAGGCTTATCTTAGACACCATCAGAAATGATCAGGTAAGTGAGCTGCTAATTAAAAACCACTGGTTTGGTTTACCTTAGTTACCAACTGGTTTAATTAATTTTAATTAGATCAACCAAATAGTTCATGCTAGACTGTGTAGCTAAGAATTAAGTCCATCTTGGGTCTTGTTAAAGATATGGACTTGACCAACTACAACTATTGCAATTGATCTAGAGAATCCTTGACCTAATCTAAGACAATAATTGATTAGATTTAGTCAATTCTCTAATTAAATCTATTCATTAATCTAATCCTAGGTGTAACCCAATTAATGGACCTAATCTCCACTATCCCATTAACCAAATGTGTTATGATTCGTATCGTAGGATCTTCAATTTACAATCCTAGAATCTAACCAAACAACTTCTTAATTCTTAATTAAGTTTTAGGCTGAGGGTTGGGGTTTGGCATTTTAAAAATAGTTTTCATATTTGTAAAATATTTTTACAACATGGGTCTATCAACCAAGTTGCATGTTTGATTCATAATCAATATGCAAGTAACATAAACATGAATCTACTTTAGATCTAATCTAAACAGATTCATGTAATTGAAACAGTTTCAATAATAATCAATCATAAATCTTCCTAGATCAAATCTAATATATTTATGAAGATTAAAACTAGATTAAAATATTTTTAATTAGATCATAAAATTTTTTAAATTTAATTTAAAATTTTATGATCAATATTTTAGATCAGCACATACTAGGACAACCTATTCACTGTAAGGGGTAAACCTTACCGCAGGACAACCATATGGCAGTCCATGCAATCTAAAATATTTTATTTTTAGATCTAAAACTATTTTAAATCTATTAAATTATAAATATAATTAAATTAAATCTAATAAAATTATGATTAGAGTCACATCATCACAAACTAGGACAGCCTATTCACTATAAGGGATAAACCTTACAGTAGGACAATCTTATGGCAGTTCATGAGATATAAATTTTTTTTTAAAATTTTAGATTTAATAATTAGAATATAAATTAGATCTAATTTATAAAATAGTTTAAATATATATAAAAATCATGTAATAACAACCTTGCTCAAATACCAATTGAAGGAATTAGATCTAGGGTTTTACTGGTAGATCATGAAAACTTTTTCAAGATCTTGCAGTGAAAGATTTAAATAAATTAAATATTTATTTAAATAAATATATAGATATCTATATCTCAGATCTATTACTTAATCAAGGTATGATATTAAATCAAAAATTAAAATCTAATAAGAAAGTAAAAGGTTGATCAAATCAATCTAGATCTACACTACATCAAATGCAGATATGAAGTTAATAGATCAGATCTATTACTTGAGTAAGTTAGACATTCTAACTTGCTGATCTATGCTTGAGGATAAATTCATGAGCCGTACATACGTCCGGCCTCTAGGAGTTATCCACACGAGCCTACGATCTCTGATATGAAGTCCGATGTAGAAAATCAGCATAGCACGCTAGTACTGTGTTGATCCTTCTTCGACGGTCGATCTGATGCTCCCTTCTTTAAAAGTTGGACTCTCCAAAATATGAGAAGGAAGATAAGAGTTTTCTAATTTGAGACTCTCTCTAAAAAAACTTAAAAAAAGGAGGAGAGATTGAAAATAAAACAGCCCTAAAAGAAGACCCTCTTCTTCTTCTATTTTCTCTCACCTAGACACCTAGTTTGCTGCCTATGGAACCCCCACACCCAAGGACCCTCTTCCCCTGATTTTTGCACACCCCAAATATCTACTAGAGCTCTGTATTCTATGTAAAAATCAAAATAAAATTCAACCAATAAATAGAGAAAAAGAAGAGTCCAAGTTAGATCAAAATCCTAGACTAGAAATATCAAAACATGGGAAGTTGTTGGGGTGCCAAACTCTTGGTTGCCTCCTCCACAATTATTGGTGTGGACCAGTAAGGGAGGGTGCACAAAAAAAAAGATAATTTTCATGGAATAAGAGAAGAATTAATTAAAAGAGGGGATAGCACTCAAGAGAAGGTGTTTTGGTCAACAAGGATTCTATCTCATAGAATCCTAAGCAAAACTAACTCATCTTTTGACTTGGTCTTCCAACAAATTGCCTTATGGGAAAAGGAGAAAAGAAAGAGGACATGAGAAGCCATGGGAGTGAAGAATTTTTATGTATGAAATAAAATAAAAAATGGCATGGGGCATGAAGATTAGGTGGCACAAGTGATAGGAAGTCTTAGTCACACTACGACTCCTATTTTGACTTGGTCAAACAAGATCTTTTAATGAAATAAAATCAAATAGGACCCTAACCCATTTAAGGATTTAGTTAAATTAGATTAAATTAGATTTAATTTTGATTTATTTTCTAATCAAATTAGAAAATTGGGTTAATTCGAGTCCTAGTTAGATAAGGACTAGTTCTTCCTTGCACTTGGCTTATCCAATAAATCAATTGAACTTGATCTAATCAAGCCCAAACCAAGTCTAATTAAATCATATTTAATTAGACTTTATCTCAGCCTATTGACTTAATCTAATTAAGCTAATTTGCAAGCCACTTGCTGATCGATCCTCCTGCAACACTTGCACTAGGTTAAACATCAATCGTATTAATTGTTTAACCCTAGAATGATTCTTAATCATTGATCAACCATCCGATCAGATCATAAGCTCTAATGTTTGTGACCTCATAGGTTTGAACCTAAGTTGGTAGCATAAAAATAAATTTTTGTATCAATCAAAGTGACCATCTAGCAATGATACTCGACAGCCGAATAGGTCGTAGTTGTAGAACACCATCCTCCGAACCCATGTGGATATAGTTTTCATATAATTCATCCCCTTGATTATAATGCTCATAGGACACCTCAGAGTTCAACTGTCAAGTCTGATCAGGTTGTCCACATTGTATTTCAAACTATCAAATCCATCTGATGGATTATCCTGACCAAGGTTTTGCTATATTGAAATACAGTGATATATTCTTCTCCAACTCTTGCAGTGGTCAAATCCATCTTGATCACACTTCGACTTTGCAAGTATGTGACTGTGCCTAGAAGCCTTTCATTACTAAATTAGAAATTTAGTTAGTCCAGTACCAAAGCACAGTGAGTTGCTTGCAAGTCACTGAGGTGATCTCAGGTCTAAGAGATACTTATACCTATATCCCATCAAAGACATTCTTGATAGTAGAATGCTCTGGAGTTGATCACATTCAATGACGATGTATCCATACATCTCATCTGTATGCCGTACCAATGTCTCAACACTCCTTGGTTAAGAGGACAACCAACCTATATGGCATATAGCAACCTATACTCGATAGATGCTGTTGTCCTAATTAACAGCCTATCATTTGCTCGTGAACAAATTTAAGGAATAATTGGTAAATCCTCTCTTTATCGAAACTAAATAGTTCTAAAAATTTTATCACAATAATAGAGTTCATTAGAAGATCTAAACTTATGATGAAAAAAATGCCAAAATATTTTTATTAATTAATAAATTAATTATAATTATAAAATAGTTCAACCGTCAATAGGTTGATGATTGGCTTTGGGATACAATTCCCAACATCCAACTCTTCGATGCCTCCCCAAAAATTTTGTACATGGAATCCCAGTAAATAATACCAAAAGGAGGAATCAAATGGTGGATATAAATCTAGTAGGCGTTGGAGATAAAAAACAAAAGAAGGAAGTATTTTGGTCAAGAGTGACTCTATCAAATAGAATCCCATGCATAACTATTTTTCAAATTTAACCTATTCAAAATAGATTCAAAATCATCAGATTAAGGGGAATGGGAAATCATTTTAAGGCATGGAATAATACACATAAAAAAAATCTAGAAATAAATATAGGGCACGGGACCATTGGCGTAAGAGAAGTGTGAGAGTCCCAGTCCAACTGGCACTCTTCCTATTGGAATATGTCAAAATCTTTTGAACCCAATTCAAAATAGTTTTGAGCTAACCAAATTAATAGATAATCTTAATCTAATTAGGAGCCTAATTAAATCAAATTTAATCAAATTTAAATCCAATTTAATTTCTAATCAAATTAGAAATTAGGTGCACTCAAGTCCTAGTTTAACAAGAATTTGTTCCTCCTTGCAATTGGCTTATCCAATAAACTAATTAGACTTAATTAAATTAAGTCCTAACTAATTCTAATTGAATTTAATTTAATTAGACTTGTTCTCAATCTGATTGCTTAATCAAATTGATCCAATTAGCAATCCAATTGCTAATCGATCTTTATGCAATACTTGCACTAGGTCAAACATAAATCGCGTTGACTGTTTGACCTAAGAATGATTCTCAATCATCGATCAACCATCTGATCAGGTCATAACATCTTATGTGTGTGATCCCATAGGTTTGAACCTAAGTCGGTAGCTTAGAAATTAATTTTTCTACCAATCAAAATAACTATCAAGCAATGATACCCGATGTCTGGATAGGTCAAATGTATTCAAGGCAACATTCTTAGAACCCTAGCCTATGGTTACTGTATAATTCATCTCTTTGATCAATAATGCTCAAGATTACTTTGAGTAAGCTATCAACATTCATACAAGTCATCTTTATTATATTTTAAAATCTTGCAAATCCCATGACTCCTCACGAGGATTATCCAGGCCTAAGTTTTGCTAAATTGAAACACAGTAAGACATTCTCTTTCTGAAGTTAATAAGGAGTGGTCAATCCCATCTTGACTCATACACCAACTTTACAAGTATTTGATTGTACCCAAAATTCTTTTGAATCTATATTAGAAAAATAGGTAGTCTGGCACCAAAGTATAGTGTGTTGCTTGCAAGTCATTATGATGATCTCAGGTCGGAGGGACATTTATACCCATTGGCCTTAGCTAGCTACTCTTGATAGTAGAGTACTACATTGGTCATGTTTAGTGTTGATGTAGTCCTACATCCCACCTAGATGCTATACCAGTATCTCCACACTACTTGGTTATGAGGACAACCAATGATATGGCATACAACAACCTACACTTGATAAGTTATCATCCTTGTTAATAACTTATCATTTGATCGTGAACTGTTTAAGAACTATTCGATAAATCTTTCTTTATTGTTTGATTATGGTTCTATGAACTTCATCATAATTTAGAAGTTTATTTAAGAAAGATAAAACTTTTATGATGAAGGAACCAAAATAACTATTATTATTAGATAATTCATATACAGGTTCCAATCATCTACAACTTAGATAATTGACTTTATGATACATTTTTCAATAACTCCCCCTTGGACTAAAGCTAATCAGAATGATATCAAATATCCTATCTTCTACTTGAGTTCATAGAACTCCTTAGCTCCGAGGCCTTAACAAATGGATCAATTAAGTTCTCCTTTTCCATCGATTTTCTAAAGGTCGACATCACCCATATCTAATATTTAAGGTAAAAGCAATGCTAAATATGCTGGTCCTTCGATTCTTTAGCCTGAGCTATGGCTCTAGTGCTATGATAGGACTAAACCATCAGTGAAGGATGCCACTCCCAACCTGCTAATGAACTTTAGCAACTACACAGCCTACATGGCAGCATCATATGCCATGATGTACTGTACATCACAAACTTAAAAGGTTACAGTATCCTGCTTGAAATCTTTCTAACAGATTGCACCTACAATTACGGTATGACCCGATACTCTCTTGCTATCATCTTGATCTGACTAAAAACTAGAATCAAAACATCCATAAGTTTTAAGCCAGTATCTTCATATATGAGTCACTGAACCTTCATATTTCTTAAATACTCAAGGATTGTCTATATAATCTTTCAGTAGTTCTTGCCTAGATCAGATAGGTATTTGCTAACTACCTTTACTGAGCGTATCATGCCTGGTCTTGTACATGAAAAAATTAGATGATAGCTAAACTTTTATTCCTTGCATTGCTAGAATGCCATTCTCGATTAAGAGAATGTTATCCACAGATCGTACAAGAAATAACACTAAAAAACTTTTGTCACTTATAAATGTAGGTTCCTCTTTATTCATAACAAAGACATACATGCAAAATGTATGTTCCATCTCTGACATAATAGCAAAACGGGCTTTATAGGTCTCTACCTTTTCATCTATGCTATTTTGATCCTTTTGAAAATTCATTCACACCCAATAGATTTTATCTCTTCTGGTGAATCTACTAGTATCCACACACTATTGACTTTCGTAGACTTCAATTTAGATTAAATGGCTCCAAGCCACTTCTCAGAGTCAGACCACTGCATTGCATCCCTATAGGTGATCGGATCCTTGTTCTTCTCATCTAGCTCAACAAGATCGCTATCCTGGACCAAGATACTGAAGTATCTATCTGGCTAATGTGGTACTCTACCAGATCTCCTTAAAGGTGCCACTTTAATGGGTTTTGGATTTGATCTGATCAAATTTGGTTCTATCGGTTTACTAGATTATGCTGGTTCATTTTCTATCAGTCAAACTTCCCCAAGTTCAACTTGACAAGCATCAGATCCTTCTCTAAGGAACTTATTTCCAAAAGAAATGCCCTACTATTGATGAACATCTTATGTTCTTCAGCATGGTAGAATTAATCACCCATAAACACCTATTGGACTAGGATCCTAGTTTATCTATGTGCAAACCTATGACATAGGTCAATCAACCCCAAACCCGAATGTGATAGAGTCTATGTCTACGCTCGATTCATATCCCATATGGAGTCTTTACAATAGATTTACTTGGTATATATTTTTAGAGTAAAATAAGTAGTCATAAGAGCACAACCCTAAAACAGACACATAAGTGAACCCCATCATGGATCGAACCATGTCTAACAAAGTTCAATTTCTCTTTTTCGATACACTATGTACCAAAAAATGTCCACTAAGAGAGAATCCTACTCTTTCCTAGATATGTCACAAACATACTGGATAAGTACTTGCTTCTTCGATCTGATCGAAGAGTTTTAATACCAATTCTAGTTAATTTTTCTATTTTATTTTGAAATTATTTGAATATTTCAAATGATTCAAGATAGATGCACCAATACCTAGATAGGCCATCTTTAATCAGATATTCATATCTTTCTTTGGCACATGAGTTCATAGATCCACATACATCACTACGTATGAGAAAGAGAACTTTACCGACTTTTTTACATTTTTTAGTAAAAAGTGAATTTATCAACTTCCTAAGAAGACAAGACTCATAGATTATTAATGATTCACAATCATTGATGTCGAAGTTTCTCTCTAAAGCAAATCTGTTTATCTTATTCTTTTCAAGATGACTAAGCCTATAATGCCAAATGTAGACATCCATGACATAATCTAACTTGAGTGTTAATTAAATGTGTACATTACACTTAACAGACTGTGTAAATGTTAAATGCTATTTCTTTATTGTTCATATATTATTGTAACATTATTCATAATAATATCATATTAATCTTCTTTATAAATAAATAATGATCATCTTTGGTCAAAAGGTCAACAAAGACACATTCATTATAAAGAATGGATAATAGTGATAGTCACTCTAAATGATAAATTTTGAAAACATACTCAACAATTTCTAAAGCTAGGACTGGAATAGGATTACCAACCCTAATGTTCAGGAATTTATCATCATTTTTAAATTTTCTACTTACCTAAAATTCTTGCAACAAATTGCATAGGAATATTGGCATCCCATACCCAAGTAGCAGAATTACATACAGAGAAATTTCAAGATGTTATCATATAACATCCTTGAAAAGCAACTCTTGCTCCTTTCTCTTATTCAGCCTATTGGGGTCAAGGAAAGTAAGACAATTTTTCTTTCTATGATCCTGCTTCTAACAGTAAAAGCACTATGCCTGATTTGGATCAATATTGGACTAATTATTTTTACTGGACTTAGAAGCTCCAGTACGAACCCATTTATACTACTGAACCAAATTCAACATTTGATACTAATTATCAAAGTTCGATCCCATAAGTCATCATTGTCTAATAATGATTAGTGTAATTAGGGTTTAGCCTTAATTTGAGAAAAGTGAACAATGATCTAATGTATATGAATTACTTTAAGTCTAAAGACTTGGACTTTAGTCTAAAAGTTCTTTCACTATTTTATTTAAATTGATAGCCTCTACCTCCAATTTGAAAAATTACTTTAATTTTCTAGTAGGTACTAAAATCCGCATAGACTGCACATAAGTCCGACTATGATCGGTCAACCCATATATATCTATGGGTAGATTCATAATCAATTATTTCTCCAAATAACTTCTAGTAATTTAATTTTGCCTTAGAAATCTAATCAGTAGGCTTTGGCCTCCACTGTAAGGATTCGGTTAGGTCCAACCATTAACATGAGCATACTTGGTACATCTAACTAATGAATGATTAAGCCCAACTATCGTTGGTCAACCTAACCACCATTAGAGAGACACATCCAAGTTGCCATTTGATGAATGATAATTTCATTAGTCAACAAGCACCAGTCCTATAGGCCTCCAATGATTATTGAGTTAATGGACTCATTGTCAAACACTTTAATAGGAGGTTATAACTTTGTTATCTTCATAATTTTATCATTTTAAGAAATTAATAATTTTAGAGGATTTAAATTTATTTATTATTTAAGGATAGAAAGGATATAGACCAATTTGCTCCCATTGACTTCACCAAGTCAAGTTCTCCCACTGACTTCTCAAGTCTTTGACAAGGACTAGGATCAATATGAAGGGAAATCTTGATTTTTTGGGGTTAGGTTCGTTCAGATCTGATTGGATCGAGAGGCATATTTCAAAAATCACCTTTTAGATCCTAATCAGATTTGACACTTTTTAGATCTAATTTTATGATCTGATAAATAAGAAAATAAAACTAAATTAATTCTAAATTAATTTTACCTTGATTCTGGATAATCTGATTATCCATTGATGATCCTGCCGAAGCCCTGAGGTTCTGGATCTAGCCA
The DNA here is from genome assembly GCA_006176705.1 of Cocos nucifera. Taxonomy (NCBI): domain Eukaryota; kingdom Viridiplantae; phylum Streptophyta; class Magnoliopsida; order Arecales; family Arecaceae; genus Cocos; species Cocos nucifera. The sequence goes on along the minus strand of QRFJ01005535.1, from coordinate 45,394 downwards.
CGCAAGCGCCTGGCCTCTACTGTTATTCACTTGGGTTGGATCTATAGATCTTCTCATTCTCTTTTTTTTTTCCAAAAATCTGATCTGGATCTGATTTGGAGAATCCTCAAAACATCTTCTGAAGATCATCCATCGTCTCTGCAGCAGTGCTGCCTTCTTCCTTTTTCGTCAGCCTTTCCTTGCCTGACTCGCACTAATCTGAAGGCCCAACTTTCTTGGGCTTGGAGAGGAGGGAGAGGGCCAGATGGTGGCATCGAGAAGGGAGAGGGGCAGCCTTGGGACATAGCTTGGAAGAGGAGATCTCAAAAGTGGGCGTAGATAGGGTCTTTTTATAGACTCTACTGCGCCATGTAGTGCTGCATCACCCCGGTCAATCATGTTGCTTCGTGCAATCAGATTTAAATCTGATTGGTGGGATGACATCACCTGATCCAATCAGATGAGTGACCCAAAGGTTCATTCTTAAACGGCACCTAAGACTGGTCAAAGTAGATACCCAAAGCCACCTAAGTAGAAATCAAGAAGCAACCTGGAGTCCCATCCGTATGGGACTCCAGTGTCCCTATCCATGGGCGCACGCCATCCTAGGCATGCACCCCCTTCTTTCCAATTTTCAAAGAGGGGACAAGCCCCTATCTGCTCTCCAATAAGTGCATGACACATGGGCAGATGTCCAAGGGTCAAAGGTCAATGTTTGACCAAGTCAAAGTATAAGAATTGGCAGATAATGGAAAATGGCAGGTATTGTGTCAAATTTATCTTATAAATTAAGACAACCCTTTTCTAACTTGGACAAGCTCTAGTCAAACCAGGTAAAGGTACTTGAGTGAGCATAAACTCATTTGGCTCAGTCGAGACAACTTTTATGATAGAGAATGGAGAATGTTAGGCTCAATTGTGTGCTAGCATGATTTTCTTGAACCTAATTGAATCTTATTCAAATCAATTGAACTGGGTAAGTTCAATTGATGATATCTAGATCCAAACCTTTATTTGTGTGATCCAGTTAGATTCAGTTCTGCATGGTAATTGGACATGTCATGATCTCCATCATTGACATCATCAAAACTTATTTCAATGGATCAGAACTCTTCTAATTCAGACAACCTAGAATGATCGATCATCTAAATCATTTTAATTGCTCCCAAAATCCACCAGTGACACCTAGTAGCATATGGTGGCAATCCATCAAAACTAAAAACAAACCTCTCGGTGCAGCTACTTGTGTGATTAAGTTCTTCTATCTTGAGCTCCAATCAGATTAGGGTTAAGGTGAACTCGTCAAATCCTAATTTCTATCATATGATTTAATCATTCGATTCAAGTCCGATGTGAAAACCTTAATAGAAACTCTTTCTATTATTTTACTTTCTACCAAGGCCATGGGCTTATGGACATGATTCTCATGATCATCATAGGACTGCTCCTCATCCACCGAGGTAGATAGATTCCATCTTGGTGCAATCCAATTCCTACAATGAACATGCTATAGCCAACATACACCTCAGTGTTTCGAATGGCTAGGAGACTGAATCATAGTGTAGTCAAACTATAACACCCTCAAGATGAATTACCGATGCACCTCAGGTCAAAGAACCAGACACACCACTATAGCATCGAGTCAATCATCGATGAGAAGGTAGCTTTCTAATGACTACTCAAGGTGGTCACGCTCAGTGCTCCCGTTCTCTAATGAGTACCTGTACTCTCGCTTCGATGTCTCTACACCATAGACTTAAGACTCATCTATTACAAAGAAGCGATTGTATACTAACCTTCCAGATCAATCACCATCCTCATGATGATCCTACGGTCAGGAGCATTTTATGAGTTAATAAATGAAAATTCATGTCTTAAATTTTCAACTCATGAAAATATGAATTATCATTACGATTAACTCAAGGGATGTATCACAGACACAAAAATATACTTGTGTGATAGAAAATAACCCATTTTATTATTTATAGTCAAAATTATAATTTTGCCCTTAGAAGTGTATTACAAGTGTCAGCCAATTCTAGCTTCTAGGGCACACATATCTAACAAACTCCCACTTGACCTAAAGCCAATTGCCTACAAATCTAAGTCCCATCTTCTTAAGGTGGGCTTTAATCTTTTGCTGGCCCAATGGCTTTGTAAGCAGGTCTATCGCATTGACTGCGGAGTCGACTCTCTTGACCTCGACGTAACCCTTCTCGAGATAATCATGGATGAGGTGGTATCGCCACTTGATGTGCTTGGATTTCTGGTGAGACCTCGACTCCTTAGCAAGGGTTATGGTGCCATTATTGTCGTGGTATAGAGGAATGGCATCTAATGGCATCACTTCGATCTTCACGGCAAACTTTTTGTACCAGAATGCTTCCTTCGTAGTTTTTGACACAATGATATATTCTGCTTCCATGGTGGAATCTGCTATCACTGTCTGTTTGAAACTTTTTCAACTGACAGCTCCAGCATTGAACAAAAATAGACTCCTAGATGTCGACTTTCGATCATCTACATCGAACATAAAGTCCAAGTCTGTATACCCCTAGACTTGGAGTTCTCCATTACCAAAGACCAACAACATATCCTTAGTTCTTCTCATGTACTTAAGGATATATTTCACAAAAGTTCAGTGTTCTTCACCTGGGTTCGACTGATATCTGCTCGTGATACTCACGGCATGTGCTATATCAGGTCGCATACATAACATAGCATACATAAGGCTCCCTATTGCTGAAGCATAAGGGATCTTGCTCATGCATTCTATTTCCTCAGGTGTGCTAGGGCACATCTTCTTGGAAAGATGAATGCCATTTCTGAAGGGTACTAAATCCCTCTTAGAGTTTTCCATACTAAACTTCTTTAGCACTTCCTCTATGTACATTTTCTATGAAAGTCCTAGCATCCTATTCGGTCTATCTCTATAGACCTTAATTCCTAGAATAAAGGATGCTTCTCATAGGTCTTTCATGGAGAATTCTTTAGATAACCATATTTTAACTATGGTCAACATAGGAATATCATTCCCGATACGAAGGATGTCATGCACGTACAATACGAGGAAGACAACAGCGCTCTCACTGATCTTTTTGAAGACACAAGGCTCCTCATTTTTGATGAAACCAAACATTTTGATCACATTATTAAAATGACTGTTCCAGCTTCGAGATGCTTGCTTAAGTCCATATATGGACCTTTGCAACTTGCATATCTTATGATCATCATCACTGAATGTGAAATCTAGCGGCTATTCCATATAGATATCTTCCTCAAGATATCCATTTAAGAATGCCATTTTTACGTCCATTTGCCATATTTCATAATTGAAATAGGCTGCAATAGCAAGCAATATGCGAATGGATTTTAGCATAGCTACTGACAAAAAGGTATCCTGATAGTCAATGCCTTCGCATTGACTATAACCTTTTGCCACTAATCTAGCCTTGAATGTCTCCACATTTCCATCTGCACCAATCTTTCTCTTGAAGATCCATTTACACCCAATAGGTATTATACCTTCTAGTCGATCTACTAAGGTCCAGCCTTAGTTTGGATGCATCGAGTCAATTTTTGACTTCATTGCCTCTAACCATTTCTCGAAGTCGATATCTGATATTGCTTCATTATAGATTTTGGGATCATCACCATGAACCCCATTACCTATAAGAAATATTTTTTCTACATCCTTTGAAATAGTACCTAAGTATCTTTCAGGAGGATGGGAAACTCTTTTCGATCTACGAGGTGGAGGAGGTAGTGCATGGATTGGCTTAACCTGATTTGGTTCTATTTGGTCCTTAGCTCGTTGCCCCTTATGAGACTTTCTCATCGAGCTGATCTACTTTCCAATGCCACTATCTTGAATAAACTATTTTTTAAGAAAGATGGCATGTCAACTCACAATCACATTGTTATCTTCTGGAATGTAGAAAAAATATCCTAATGACTCTTTAGGATATCCTATGAATCGAGCTCTAAAGGACCTATAGTCTAACTTGTCCGCTTGTTGTCTTTTGACATGAGCTGGACAATCCCAAATTCTGAGATGACTCAGGCTTGGTTTCTTACCATGCCATATTTCATACGGTGTGGTAGAAATAATTTTAGAAGGAACCCTATTCAGTAAGCATATTGTAGTTAACGAATAGTATCCCCAAAAAAGTCAAGGAGGTCTGTGAAGCTCATCATCGATCACACCATATCTTATAGGGTTCGGTTCCTCCATTTTGAAACTCCATTGAGTTGAGGTATTCTAGGTGGAGTCCATTGAGTGACTATACCATTTTCTTTAAGATAGTCTAGAAATTTTTGACTAAGGTATTTACCTCCTTGATCTGATCGAAGAGCCTTAATGGGTTTTCTAGTTTACTTTTCTACTTCATGTTTGAATTCTTTGAACTTTTTATATGCTTCAGACTTGCATCTCATAAGATACACATACCCATACCTTGATAAATCATCGGTAAAGGTTATAAAGTAGACAAAGTTGCCTCTAGCTGGTACATCAAATGGGCCGCATACATCTATATGTAATAGGGCAAGAAGATCCGTGGCCCTTTTCCCATGTCCTACAAAGGGGAGTTTAGTCATTTTGCCATGAAGACAGGATTCATAAATTAGATATGACTCAGATGTCAATGAACTCAATAGCCCAGTTTTCTCCAATTTGTTAACCCTATCTTCTGCTATATGACCTAATCTTAGGTGCCATAGATACCTATCATTAGGACTATCCCTAAGACGTTTTGATTTTATGGCATTCACATTTTGCTCAAAGTTAAAAATAGATACATCAACATGTAACTGATAAAGATCGTTAATAAGAAAATCATTTACAATTTTATTTCTTTCATAAAGAATGTTACAATGGTCCTTAAGAAAACTAATTACATAGCCTTCTAATGCAAGGCAAGAAATAGAAATCAAATTCCTGCTTGCTGCAGGCACATAATAACAGTCTTTTAATACTAAGTCTAAAGAGATGATAGTCGAAAAGGATATGTTCCTACGGCCATGACAATAATTCTTGCTCCATTTTCGCTGCGTAGGATTATCTCACCATCCCTCAGCCTCCTACTATCCTCAAGACCCTGCATAGAAGTGCATAAGTGAGCGCTAGAACCAGAGTCAAGCATCCAACTGAATGCAGAAGAAATTATAAGGTTAGACTCAATAACGAGCATCCCTCTAGAACAACCTGCCTCCTTCTTTAGGGTGGCTAGGTAAGTAGGGTAGTTCCGCTTCCAGTGGCCGTCATTGTTGCAATGAAAATACTTTTCGTTGTCAGCGGCCTTCTCCTTCGACTCTATTTTTTTCTTCGTTCCTCCTTCCATCTGCTGCTTTTTCACAAATTTCTTCTTCTTTCCAAAAGACTTTCTCTTGGAAGAAGTCCGTTCCATAGCAAGTACTAAGCCTTTAGAACCTTTCATGGAAAGCTCAGCAATAACCAACATGTTCATAAGTTCGGCCGAGTTTATTTAGTTTATGCATATGGTAGTTCATGATGAACTGCCCAAATGCATCAGTCAAGGATTGCAGAATTATGTCATTCTGCTGATCCAAGTCCAACCTCACTCCGAACTTCTCAAGCTCTTCCAAGTCCTTGATCATCATTAGACAATGATCTTGGACTAACAGCCCATTGCGCATCTTAGCCTTGAACAGTTGTTTAGTGACTTGATACTTAGCTGTGCGACTCTGTTCACCAAACATCTCCTATAGGTGAGCCAACATTTGGTGAGCAGTATCTATTTGTACTAATCATCGATCAACCATCTGACTGGAGGAGTGCGGAGGTAGTTTGGCTCTTATGGGCATCCGACTGAAGGAGTGCAGAGGGAGTTTGGCTCTCGTGGAAGTTTGATTGGAGCTCGGTCACTGAGAAGTTTGGTCGGTTGAAGGAATTCGGCTAAGACTTGGCTGTTGATGATTTTGGCTGGCTAAAGGGATTTGACTAAGATTCAACCGTCGAGGAGTTCGATCGACTGAAGGAGTTTGGCTAAGGCTCATCTGCTAAATCTCTTCCATGACAATCAGTTGCATTAGGTTGAGCATCAGACTGGACTTCGATAGGAGTGGGGTTTATCTCCAACAATAGTCTCTCCACTCTCGAGTTCAAAACTCGAAGGAAGGGAGTGCAGAAAAGGTAACTGCTGAAGTCCTCTTTAGGGCTCTACGCCAGTTCAGGTTAAAGCTTGTGGGAGATCTCATCTCCAGTCGAGGATAAAGGTTGAGCTCCTCAGGGGAGATATCATCTCCAATAGCTAAGGTTGAAGGTAAAGCTTGGAAGAGATCTTATCTCCTACAGTCAAGGTTGAAGCTCAGAAGAGATCTTATCTCCTGCAGTCGAGGTTGGCTTGGGAGAGATCTTATCCCTTGTAGCTGAGGTTGGCCCGATTGCTTGGGAGAGATCTTATCTCTAGCTGAGGTTGACACTCGGAGAAGATCTTATTTCCTTCAGCCGAGGTTGGCTCGATCACTCGGAAGAGATCTTATCTCTAGCTGAGGTTGATACGGGCGCTCGGGGGAGATCTTATCACCTACAGTCGAGGCCGAAGGTCGAAGGAGATCTAATCTCTTGCAGTTGAGGTCGAAGCTCGGGGGAGATCTTATCTCCTGCAGGCAATGTAAAGCTTGGGGGAGATCTTATCTCCTACAGCCGAGATTGACTCGATCACTCGGAAGAGATTTTATCTTTAGCAGAAGTTGAATCTCAAGAAAGATCTTCTCTCCTATAGCCGTGGTTGGCTAGGTCTATCGTGAGTGATTTTATCTCCAGCCGAGGTTGATTCAGTCGCTCGAAAGAGATCTTATCTCTTATCGAGGTTGATTCGGTCGCTCGAGAAAGATCTTATCTCCTACAGTCGAGGTTGGCTCGGGGGAGATCTTATCTTCTACAGTCGAGGTTGAAGCTCAAGGGAGATCATATCTCCTGCAGCTGAGATTGGCTCGGGGGAGATCTTATCTCCAGCAACCGAGGTAAAGCTTGGGAGAGTTCTTATCTCCTACAGCTGAGGTTGGTCCGATCGCTCGAAATAGATCTTATCTCTAGCCAAGGTTGATGCTTGGAGGAGATCTTATCTCCTACAGTCGAGATTGGCCCGATCGCTCGGTAGAGATCTTATCTCTAGCCAAGGTTGACATAGGCACTCGGGGGAGATCTTATCTCCTACAGCCATGATTAGCTTGGGGAAGATCTTATCTCCTATAGTCGAGGTCGAAGCTCGGAGGAGATCTTATCTCCTATAGTGGAGGCTAGCTCGGGGGAGATCTTATCTCCAGCAGTCGAGGTAAAGTTCGGGGGACATCTTATCTCCTACAGTCGAGATCGAAGCTTAGAGGAGATCTTATCTCCTGTAGCCGAGGTTGGCTCGAGGGAGATCTTATCTCCAACAGTCGAGGTAGAGCTCAGGGGAGATCTTATCTCCTAAAGCCTATGTAGACTCAGTCGCTCAGAAGAGATTTTATCTCTAGCTGAGGTTGACTCGATCGCTCGGGGGAGATCTTATCTCTTGCAGTCGTGGTTGAAGCTCGGAGGAGATCTTTTCTTCTACAGTCGAGGTTGGCTCGAGGAAGATCTTATGTTCTATAGCCGAGGTTGGCTCGGGGGAGATCTTATCTCCTATAGTCGAGGTAAGCTCAGAAGAGATCTATCTCTACAATCGAGGTAGACTCGGTTGCTTGGAAGAGATCTTACCTCTAGTTGAGGTTGACTCGATCGCTCGGGAGAGATCTTATCTCTAGCTGAGGTTGAGCTCGGGGGAGATCTTATCTCCTAAAGCTGAGGTCAAAAGCTTGGGGGAGATCCTATCTCCTATAGTCGAGGTTGGCTCGGGGGGAGATCTTATCTCTAGTAGTCGAGGTAAAGCTCGGGGGAGATCTTATCTCCTACAGTCGAGGTAGACTCGATCGCTCAGAACAGATCTTATCTCTAACCAAAATTGACTCGATCGCTTGGAGGAGTCTTATCTCCTATAGTTGAGGTTGAAGCTCGGGGGAGATCTTATCTCCAACGGTCAAGATTGGCTCGGGGGAGATCTTATCTCCTGCAGTCGAGGTTAGCTTGGGGGAGATCTTATCTTTTTGCTGAGGTTGGCTCAGGGGAGATCTTATCTCCTACAGCCGAGGTAAAGCTCAGGAGAGATCTTATCTCCTACAGCCGAGGATGGCACGGGAGAGATCTTATCTCTTGCAGCTGAGGTAAAGCTCGAAAAAGATCTTATTTCCTATAGCTGAGGTAGACTCGGTCATTCGAGAGAGATCTTATCTCTAACTGATGTTGACTCGATCACTCGGGAGTGATATTATCTCTAGCCGAGGTTGAGCTCATGGGAGATCATATCTCTTGCAATCGAGGTCAATGCTTGTGGGAGATCTTATCTCCTGTAGCCGAGGTCAAAGCTCAGGGGTGATCTTATCTCCTGCAATCGAGGTTGGCTTGGAAGAGATCTTATCTCCAGCAACTGAGGTAATGCTCGGGGGAGTTCTTATCTCCTACAGTCAAGGTTGAAACTTGGGGGAGATCTTATCTCCTGCAGTTGAGGTTGGCTCGGAGAAGATCTTATCTCCTACAGCCAAGGTTGGCTCGTAGGAAATCTTATCTCCTGCAGTCGAGGTTAGCTTAGGGTAGATGTTATCTTCCGCAGCCAAGGTAAAGCTCCAGGGAGATCTTATCTCCTGCAGTTGAGGTAGACTCGATCGCTTGGAAGAGATCTTATCTTTAACCGAGGTTGACTCGGTCGCTCAACAGAGATCTTATCTCCAGTCGAGGTTGAAGGACTTTGACTCGCTCATGTTAGGACGAGGTTCTCCTCTTATTCCTAACATGGCCACTATTGACTACTTCTTCCTTATCATCACATAGTTTTTGCACCAAGAAATAATATTATTGAAATAAAAAAATTTTATCGAAGGAAAGTTACTGGTAGCACATCTCCAGATTTTCTATGTTTCAGGGTCATGGGGGCATTGTTCCTTTGAGTTTCTTCAGGTAGTAAGTCTCGGGCTAAATGACCTCCTCTATCTCATGCTGGCCTTCTCAATTTGGAGCAAGCTTCTTTTGACTTTGAAGCTAGGAGATGATGGCTTGTCGAGGTACCAAGCTCCTCCTGGATGTGGTATCGATGATACGGGAGGCGGCCAACCTTTTTGTTGTTCCTTCATTGGTGGTTCTGGTTATGGCAGCGCCTTTGGCCGATCTTCTTCTGCTTCTGGTTGGCATCTGAGGAACCGACCTAGCCGACCTCTCCTGATAAGCTCCTCGATTTTATCTCAGAGTTGAATGTATTCTTCAGTGTCATGACCGTGGTCATGATGGTAGAGGCAGTACCTACTTCAATCATGCTTATTTGGGGGAGATCGTAATTCTTCTAGTCTTGGTAGCTGGTTATTAATTTCCATCAGAACTTGAGCTTTAGAAGCGTTAAGGGGGGCATAGTTGTGGAACCTTTCGAGGGGAGGACTTCTTCGTGCCCTTCCATCAGAGCTTCCTTGATGACAAGCTTAAGGATGAGTTTGGGCTCATTTATGCTTGGAGGAAATTTGTGAGCATGGCCGAACTTCACCCAACCCTCCATTGGTGGTGGATCTATTACACTCATTCATTCGTCGCTCTACTATGATTTCTTCATCCTTCAACTTGAAGGCTTCTTTCGCACGGGCATATCTCTCGGCCTGGGCTAGCAGATCGGCAAAGTCCTTGGGATACTTCTTCTTCAGAAAAAATAGCAAATCATTCTTCTGAATGATGTCCTTGAGTGCGACCGTTGCAACAGACTGGTCCAGATCTTGGACCTCCAATGCCACAGCGTTAAATTGGGTGATATAAGCTCGGATGGATTCCCCCTCCTTTTGCTTGACATTCATCAGAGAATCTGAACCTCAGTGCGGACGTCGACTGCTGACGAAGTGAGCCACGAACTGATGGCTCATCCGATCAAAAGAGAAGATCATACCTAGCTTCAATATCGAGTATCAGTTTCTTGCTGCTCCCTTTAGGGTAGATGGAAAAGCTCAGCATAATATGGCATCTAGTGCGCCATGGAGTAGCATCAAGGTTTGGAAGGCCTCTAGATGATCAACGAGATCGAAGGTTCCATCGTAACTTTCAAATTGAGGGAGCTCAAAGTTCGGCAGAATGGGCTCTTACATAATTTAGGAAGAAAAAGAAGGGTCGATGCAGACGTCATCATGATGAGCTGGGGTGACATGGTTGAGCCCCTCAATCCATCGATCCATCTCCTATAGTTTGTGATTGAGGACGTCATCTCAATCGAAGACCTTGGAGGGCTTCCGGCTATAGATGCAGAAGGTCTCATCTAGAAGAAAACCATGATCCGAACATAGATCCTCTGCTCTCTATTTCTCCTTCCTAGCGACGACGGGCATGCTAGCCCAAATGCTCTTCCTCGAGATTGATTTCTGACATCCTGATGGCGGGTTTCCTAATGGAGTCATCGTTGGAGGTTGTCGCATGGCCTGCACCATCTCGGTGAGGCCCTGAACCTACTACATCAGCAGGTTGAACTGCTCTGGATCTACCATGGCCATCGATGGAGGTGGAGGTTGAAGGACCAGTGATGGGGTAGGAGTGGATGGATCCAGCTTGGATCTGATGGTAGATGCGGTAGATCTCTAGATAGTCACCTTCTTTTGAGGTATTTCTTGGGATTGAGGAAGAGGGTGAAGATAAATCTTGGAGAAGAAGATCGGTAGGGTCACCTGAGCACTCCTTTAAGAATAAGGGTACCTTAGAGAGAGAGGCCCTTCCTCTAGCACCAATTCTATTGGTGCAGAATTTAGTTGATGCTGGATCGAGCTGGAGCTGAGGGAGACGAGGTCGCCACTGGGGACCTACAAAATAAAGTCCCATCCGAAGTCGGTAGTGGTCGCTCTGGCAGGATCCTTCGATGATCAAGTCAGCTGTTCTGCACAATAGAAATGGAGTGCTTAGGTGAGAGCTTAGCAGAGTTTTGGAAAGGAGAAGAGGTCTTAGAGCTTAGAGAAAACGTATCTGGAGGGTTTTCTTTTATAGGCAGAGCTTGTAGCAGGTTGATGGTGACAGCTGCAGCTGCCTGGTAATGGGCCACTCGAGGTCTGATGGAGTCAGTCATGGAGGCGAGCACCGCCAGTAGCACTGCCTGCAATAGATTGATGGCGATAGCCATCGCCACCCGATAGCATCGCCTGTGGCAGATTGATGGTGACCATTAATCGAGATTTAATAGTCGTAGCTTTGAGAAAGCAGGCATTGGTTGGTGGACTTCGACATATATCAATTCCAAAGGAGTTTGGGCTCCTGAAAGGAATACATCTAGAGGGAATTATCCGAGAGTAATCCGTTAGAAGAATCCGACTGAGGGAGAAGTCTGAGAGGAGTTCAACTCCTGAAGGAGTTCAGCCGAAAGAGAAGCTCAAAAAGAGTTTGGCCCCTGTAGGTGACCGATTGGAGGAGCACGGAGGAAGTTTGGCTCTCATGGGTGTCTGGCTAGAGGAGTGTGGAGGGAGTTCGACTGTAGCTTGGCCGCTGAGAAGTTCGGTCGGTTGAAGGGATTTGGCTAAGACTCAACCACTGAGGAGTTCAGCTGGCTAAAGAGATTCCGCTAAGATTCGACTGCTGAGAAGTTTGGCCGACTGAAGGAGTTCGGCTAAGGCTCGTCCACTAAAGCTCTTTTGTGACTACGGATTGCATTAGGCTGAGCATCAAACTAGACTTTGACAGAAGCGGGATTTATCCCCAATAGATCTCTACCTTCCCATCTACGCTACTCTGATCCTTTTGAAAATTCATTCACAACCAATAGATATTATTCCTTCAGGTGAATCAACCAGTGTCCACACATTATTGATTTCCATGGACTTTAATTTAGATTATATAGCTCCAAGCCACTTCTCAAAGTCAGACCACTGCATTGCATTCCTATAGGTGATCAGATTCTTATTATTCTCATCGAGCTCAATAGGATCACTATCCCAGACCAAGATATTGAAGTATCTATCTAGCTAACATGGTACTCTACCAGATCTCCTTAAACGTAACACTTCAATGGGCTCGGATTTGATCTAATCAAATCTGGTTCTGTAGGTATACTAGATTATATCGGTTCATTTTCTATCAGTCAAACTTTTCCAAGTTCAACTTGATAGGCATCAGTTTCTTCTCTAAGAAACTCCTTTCCAAAAGGAATGCCCTGCTGCTAATGAACATCTTATGTTCTTCAGCATGGTAGATTAATCACTCTTAAACACCTTTTGGACTAGAATCCAAGTTTATCTATGTGCAAACCTATGACATAGGCTGATCAACCCCAAACCCGAAGGTGAGAGAGTCTAGATCTATACCAGATTCATATCTCATTTGGAATCTTTACAACAAATTTACTTAATGTAAATTTTTAGAACAAAATAGGTAGTCAAAAGAGCACAATCCTGAAACAGGAAGACTAGTGAACCCCATCATGGATCGAACTATGTTTAACAAAGTTTAATTTCTCCTTTTCGAAACACTATGTTCTAAAGAGAGTCCACTGAGAGAGAATCCTATGCTCTCCTAGATATGTCACAAATTTATTGGATAAGTATTCATATCTTCGATCTAATCGAAGAGTTCCTATACCATTTTCAGTTATTTTTTCTATTTTATTATGAAATCATTTGAACATTTCAAATGATTCAGGATAGACGCACCTATACCTAGATAGATCATCTATAATAAAATATTTATATCTTTCTCTGGCACTTGAGTTCATAGGTCTACATACATCACTATGTATGAGACTTAGAACTTTACTGGCTCTTTCACCTTTTCTAGTAAAAGATGATTTTGTCATCTTCCCAAGAAGACAAGACTCACAGGTTATTAAGGATTCATGATCATTGATGTCGAGATTTTTCTCACAAGCTAACTTGCTTATCTTATTCTTATCAAGATGACAAAGCCTATATTGCCAAAGGTAGACATCCATGACATAATCTAACTTAGGTGTCAATTAAATGTGTACATTGTACTTAATAGGCTATGTAGATGTTAAATACCATTTCTTTATTATCCATGTATTATTGTAACATTATTCATAATAATATCACAACAATCCCCTTTATAAATAAATAATGATCATCTTTGGCTAAAAGGCCAACAAGGATCACATTCGTTATAAACAATGGACAATAGTGACAATCACTCTAAGTGACAAATTTTGAAATCATACTTGACAATTCCTAAAGCTAGGACTGGAATAGGATTTCCAACCCCAATGATTAAAAATTCATCATCATTTTTAAATTTTCTACTTATCTTAAATCCCTGCAATAAATTACATTGGACTATCAGTATCCCATACCCTAGTAGCATAATTTAATATAGAGAAATTTCAAGGTGTTATCATATAACATCCTTGATAAGCAACTCTTGCTCCTTTCTCTTGTTCAGCTAGTTGAGGTCATGGGAAGCAAGACAATTTTTTTACCTATGATCCTACTTCTAACATTAGAAGCACTATGCCTGATTTGGGTTAATATTGGACTAATTATTTTGACTGGGCTTAGAAGCCTTAGTACGAATCCATTTATACTATTGAACCAAATTTAACTTTCAATACTAATTACCAAAATTGGATCTCATAAGTCATCACTATCTAATAGTGATTGGAGCAATTAGGGTTTAGCCTTAATTTGGAAAAAGAGAAAAATGACCTAATGTATATGAATTATTTTATGCCTAAACACTTAGACTTTAGTCTAAAGGTTCTTTCACTATTTTGTTCAAATTGGTAGTCTCTACCTTTAATTCGAAAAATTACTTTAATTTTTTAGTAGGTACTAGAATTCACATAGACTACACACAAGCCCGATTATGGTCGGTCAACCCATATGCATTTATGGATAGGTTCATAACTAATTATTTCTCCAAACAACTTTTAGAAATTTAATTTTGTCCCAAAAACCTAATCAATAGGCTTTGGCCTCTGCTATTAGGATCCGATTAGGTCCAATCATTAATATGAGCATACATGGTGCATCTAACTAATGAATGATTAAGCCCAACTATGGTTGATCCACCTAACCATCATTAAAAAGGCACATCCAAGTCATCATATGATGAATGATAATTCCATTAGTCAATAAGCACCAGGCCTATGGGCCTCTAATCATTATTGAGTTAATGGACCCATTATCATATACCATAATGGGAGGCTATGACTTAGTTATCTTCATAACTTTATCATTTTAAGGACCTAATAATTTTAGAAAATTTAAATTTATTTATGTTTTAATGATAGAAAAGACATGGACTAATTCGCTTCCACTAACTTCACCAAGTCAAGTCCTCCCACTGATTTCTCAAGTCTTTGATAAGGACTAGGATCAATATTGGTGCATGGGCACCTAGATCAGTCTCACTGAATAAAGTAAGTCTCACTGATTTTCTATGTGACATGGGTTAGCATGAACCAATGAGCAACCTAATCAAACGTTGATTGGCCACATTGGTCAGGTAAATGAGATCGATGGAAGGATCTACCAAAGCTTGCCTTAAACACCATCAGAAATGGATAGATAAGCGAGCTACCAATTAAAAACCACCGATCTAAAAATGCCAGACATACCTTGGATACCAATTGGTTTTTCAGTTTTGATTTGATCTACCTAAAGACTCAGGCTCAACCACTGAGCCACAATCATTATCCATTTGTTAGATGTATGGACTTTGATTAATTACAACTATTAAAGTGATCTATAGAAAAGAAAAGATCTAATCCTAATTAACTATTAATTAGGTTTGATCAATTCTTAACTTAGTTCATATTTAATCTAACCCTAGATTTAACCCAGTTATTGACCTGATCAAAGCTAACCCATTACCCTTTACCCCATGTTTTATGAAATTATCTTAGGATCTTCAAGTCATAACTCTAGATCCTAAATAATTACTTAATTCTTAATTAAGTTCAAGGCTTATAGGTTTGGATTTATGGAACCTCAGAATTAATTTTTGATTTGATCATTTGAAACATTTTCAAATTGTAAACAGTTTACATTGAATCATATATTCAATACATGGTTTTAGATCCAATTTGTTTCAATGTTTCAATCATATCCTAGGGTTTCGAATCTAGGATTTTATAGATTGTAAGTTCATAATTTAAATTTTATAAAACTTATATGTCATATATATGCACTCTAGATTCAAAAAGAAGCTACATCTCAACATATACAACATGAAGATTTAGATCAAAACATGATACATATCATATGGATCTCATCTAAATGATCAAAATTAGTTCATAAACCATTTAATTTTAGATTTAAAATCTAAAAATAAATCATAAATTATTTTAAATCTTATCTAATATATTTATTATTTAGGTTATTCAGGTCACCACATACTAGGATAATATCTTCACTATAAGGGATAAACCTTACAGCAGGATAACGTTATTCTCAGTATGTGCAACCCAATATTATTTAGATCTAATCTAAATAATCCAAAATAGATCTAACATCTATTTATTTAAAATTTAAAATTTAAAAAATAAATCATAAATATGCTTAGATCTAATCAAACTTATTTATGATTTAATTTTATAGATCTGTACATACTAGGACAATCTCTCCACTATAAGGGGTAAACCATACAGCAAGACAATCTTATAATCAGTATGTGTGATCTTAAGAGTTTTATTTTTTAGATTTATTTTAATATAAATATAATTATGTTATAAAAAAACTTAGATGCTCTAATACCACTACTGGGAAATATATGGGATTTCATGCTTCTATTTAAAAATTTTTTTAAAATAAATTACAGTGGATGATGTACACTAAACTGTTTAATCTACTGAAGCATGTAATCTAGTTACTAAATTCTACAACTAGGACCTATAACATGTCATAATGCATAAATAAATCAAAAAATTAATATTTTGGTATTGATCAAATCAATATCCTAGATCTAGAACAGTTTTAGATCGAATCCTAGATCTTATATAGGTGACAGAAGAGATCAAATCTCATACCTTCGCATGGGTCAAAAACACCGTGGTTGAGTTTTGATGTTGTCCTTGTTTCATGGAGCCGCACATGTGTCCAACCTCTATAGTCCATACGAGGCTATAACATAAATCGGAGGTTCGTCGATCGAAGATCCGCTCGAAGTGCTAGCTTCCCATAGATTCCTCTTGAGAGTTAATATAAAAATTATTCTTCTAATCTCTTGGATGCTCTAAGAGATGAAGAACATAAGGAGGAATAAGGAAGAAATTCAACCCCTAGATCTTCCAAAAATTAAAAAATAAAACACAAGAAAAACACCCTAGGAGAAGATAGATCTTCTCTTTCAGGATATCAACAATTGATGTCCTAAAAACATCTCTATGTTAGGACAAGAGGAGACCTTCTCCTTTAGATTTTTTGCATGCTACTAGATCTAACATTCTATAATTTTTCTCATAGAAAAATTCCACAAATAAATAGAGAAGAAGGGTTCCCAATGAAACCCTAAGAGAAGACCTTTCTTCTCTTCTTCTTCTCTCATTAGGACATGATCAGATTATGTCTAAAAAGGACCACCATGCCCCAACATCTTGGTGCACTCATCCTCCATGCCCACTCCCTTTCTCTCTTAGATTTCTCTCATAGAAAAATCACATAAAATGAGAGAGAAATAAAAGTTGAAATAACATCCAAAGAGATGACAATCTCTTACCTTTGTCTTAACAGGACATTAACCTTTGATGTCATGAAGAAGCCCTTCACCCTTAGAAAGATGAAGTGCCCAAAATCCTTATGCCATCTCCCTCTTTCATTTCTATTTTTTAGTGGAGAATCAAGTGGTTTCTCACATCCTCACTACACAAAATAAGGTGCCCACCATATATACCTTGGACTAGGTCAAAAGACCAAGTCAAAAAGGAAACTAAGGAAGAGTTTGGGGGGCATCCAACTCTTGGGGAGGCATTGGACACCTCCCCAAAAATTTTGTACATGGAATCCTAGCGAATAACAGCCAAAAGGAGGAATCAAAAGGTGCACATTAATCTAGTAGGCATTGGAGATAAAAAAACAAAAGAAGAAGTGTTTTGGTCAAGAGGGACTTTACCAAATAGAATCCCATGCATAAATACATTACAAATTTGACCTATTCAAAATAGATTCAAATTCTTTAGATGAAAGGGCGAGCAAAATCATTCTTAGGCTTAGAATAATAAACATAAAAAAATTTAGAAATAAATATGGGGCATGGGACCATTGGTGCAAGGGAAGTGTGACAGTCTTAGTCCAATTGGGACTTTTCCTATTTGACTAGGTCAAAATCTTTTGAACCCAATTCAAAATAGTTTTGAGTCAACTAAATTAATAGATAATTCTAATCCAATTAGAAGTCTAATTAAATTAAATTTAAATCTAATTAAATTTTTAATCAAATTAAAAATTAGGTACACTCAAGTCCTAGTCTAATAGAGACTTGTTCTCCCTTGCAATTGGCTTATCCAATAAACTAATTAGACTTAATCCAATTAAGTTAAAACTAATTCTAATTAAATTTAATTTAATTTGACTTGATCTCAACTTGATTGCTTAATCAAATTGAGTTAATTAGCAATCCAATTGCTAATCGATCCTTCTATAGTACTTGCATTAGGTCAAACATCAATCGTATTGATTATTTGACCTTAGGAGGATCCTCAATCATCGATCAACAATTTGATTAGATTACAACTACCTATGTGTGTGACCTCATAGGTTCAAATCTAATCTGGTAGCATACGAATCAATTTTTGTACCAATTAAAATGACCATCTAGCAATGGTACTCAACGTTCAGATAGGTTGAATGTATGCAAGGCAACATTCTTAGAACCTTGGCCTATGGTTACCATATAATTCATCCCTTTGATCAATAATTCTCAAGACAACTTTGAGTAAGCTGTCAACCCTCATACAAGTGATCTCTATTATGTTTTAAAATTTTACAAATCTCATAACACCTCACGAGGATTACCCAGGCCTAGGTTTTGTTAAATTGAAAAATAGCGAGACATTCACTTTCTGAAGTTAATCAGAAGTGGTCAACCCCATCTTGACTCACACACTAACTTCATAAGTACTTGACTGTACCTAAAAATATTTCGAGTCTATATTAGAAATACAGATAGTCTAGCACAAAAGTACAGTGAGTTGCTTGCAAGTTACTATGGTGATCTTAGGTCAGAGGGACAATTATGTCCATTGGCCTTAGCTAACTACTCTTAATAATAGAGTGTTGTATTAGTCACATTCAGTGTAGATATTCTCCTACATCCTACATAGATGCCATATTGATATCTTCACACCACTTTGTTACGAGGACAACCAACGCATATGGCATATAGCGACCTACACTTAGAAATTTGTCATCCTTGTAAATAACTTATCATTTGATCATGAGCTATTTTAGAATCATTTGATAAATCCTTCTTTTTTGATTGATTGTAGTTCTAAGAACTTCATCATAATTTAGGAATTCATTTAAAGAATATAGGACTTTTATGATGAACCCGCCAAATAACTATTATTATTAAATAATTCATATACAGATTCCAATCATCTACAACATAGATGATTGACTTTAGGATACATTTTCGAACATTCACATCAAAGGGACATAACCAATGATGGAGATCTAGGCACCTAAGATAAAGATCTAGGATAAAGTGAAATCAATGGTTGAGAGAAATCAAGGAAGATGTAAAGGATAACAATTGTTGGAATACTCTCACCCAGATTCAAGATGAAATCAAGGGCTACTAACTACCAAAGCAAGCATCGAAAGGCTCTCATTGGTGGAGCCAAGAGGAAAGCATAAATGATAGAAAATCATGAAGAAATCAAGGTGTGAATATAGCTTAAATATCAAGGGTCAAAATTAAAAGATCATCTTTCTCATGGATTATGGTGTGAACACAACTAATTAACCAATGGAGAAGATCTTTTGCCCTAAATTCTAAGGCTATTATTCCTTATATCAATACCCCTCAAAACCCTAGTCTCCACTTTATATAAACCACATTTTGGCCAACCAAAAGAAAATGATGAAGCCTTCCCGATGTCCAAAATTCCCATAGCTTAGGTTCTACACCACAACCCTTCTACACGCTAACTCTATATTCCAAGATTTTTAGCTAGCCATAGACAAAACCTTTTTCCCTAAAACATTCTCATTCGAAACCTCATTTAGTGCCCTATAAACAAGAAAAATTTCACAATGGAAAGACTCCAAAAAGTCCTCCAAACCTTTCTCCCTTACTGGCTCTGCATACTATAATCTAAAAATTCTAGCAACCCTCTTCCACATTCCAACTTTTTCCAAACACACTTCCATCAGCCTATTCTCCACCAAATCTCCTCTTCATACTGCTGAAGGTCTTCTCCAAGTTTAAGAAAAGAAATCTCCATAGTTTAGGATGAAGATCATGGTGAAGAATCTCCCGATGGCTGGCTAGACATCCTATTCTCAAGATCCACTACAATTTTGTTTTAATAGTTTGATCTTATTGATACATCTTTTGTATTTCTTTCTTTCATTATGCAATAAAGATCTAAATTTTTTGATTTATATTTATACATTTTTATTTTCTTTGTCGATATTTTCAGTCTAAAATAGTCTATACTCTTGGAACGATCCATGATCTATGGGTACGGATCGTACTTTTGGGATAAATTATATTTAGATAAAATTTTTACTCTTATATCTAGTTCAATTTAGACTAGCTTATAGCTTTAAGAGATGAGCCATGATCTACAAATCTGGGTCATGCTCTATAAGATAGGTAATATCTTTATTGGTTAGATACCTAAGCAAAGGTAGATGAAAGAAAGATACAAACTATCTAGAAAATACCAGTAAGGTCTTGAGAGATCTATCTCTATATCCACAATCAACTTATAGTTGCTTTTCATTATTTACTTGCTAGTAATCCAAATACTTCCTTACTTGATCTCTATTTTACTCTTAGTATATGAACTAAAATGACTCAAACGTAACTACGCGATCCCAGTGGAAACAATCTTGATATTAGATGTGTACCCTATAAGCTAGATTGGATAAATACTTGTAATGCACTTTTAGGGATAATTTTGTCATTTTGATTATAAATTAATAAAAGGGTTATTTTCTATCACAGCATGTATTTGATATGTCTGTGATACATCCGATGAGTTAATGGTAAGGATAATTCATATTTTCATAATTAACTCATAAATTGCTCCTCACCATTGGGTCATCACAAGGATGATGATCAATCTAAAAGGTTGGTGTACGATCGCTTTCTTAGAATAAATGAGTCTTGAGTCTATAGTGTAGAGATACCAAGCATGAGTACACGTACTCGTTAGAGAATGAGGGCACTGAGCATGACCATCTCGAGCAGTCATAAGGGAGTGAACCTTCTCATCGATAACTAGCTTGATGCTGCAGTGTTGTGTCTAATTCTTTGATCAGAGGTGCATTAGTAGTTCACCTTGAGGGTATTATAGTTTGACTACACCATAACTTGATCTCCTAGCCATTCAAAATCCTGAGGTGTATGTTGGCTATAGCATGTTCACTGTAGAAATTTGACTGCACTAATAGGGAATCTATCTACCTCAGCAGATGAGGAGTAGTCCTATGATGATCATGAGATCGAGTTCTTAAGTCCATGGCCATGGTAGTGTGAAGATGATAGAAAGAGTTTCTATTAGAATTTTGCATCAGACTCGAATTGAATGATTTATTCATATGATAGATGTTGGGTTTGACGAGTTTACCTTAACCCTAATCCTGTCGAAGCTCAAGATAGAAGAACCCAATCACACGGGTACCTACATCAAGAGGTTCGCTTTTAGTTCTGATGGATTGCCACCATATACTGCTAGGTGTCACTGATGGATTTTAGGAGCAATTAGAATAATCTTGATGATCGATCATTTTAATTATATGAATAAAAAAGGTTTTAGTCCATCAAATGGTATTTTGATGAAGTCGATGATAAAGATCACGACATATCCCATTATCATATAGAACTGAACCTAATTTGATCACACAAATAAGGGTTTGGATCTAGATGTGATCAATTGGGCTTACTTAGTTCGATTGATTTGGATTAGATCTAATCAGATTCAAAAAAATCATGCTAGCACAAGATTGAGCCTGACATTCTCCTTCTATAGTTTTTTTTATCTATCTCTTTTCAGTCAAATTTGATTTGACTCATCCCTAGATTGTAAATGGGTTTATTTTTATTTGGTTGACACTTGTCTAGGTTAGATTAATTTTAGAAATAAATTCATTCTAAAATGCAATTGGACTAGGGTCAATAGTTGACCCAGTTGAGGGAATTGAGGGTCGCAGGGTCAGAGCCTTCTAGAAAATTTTTTAGAAATTTTTTTCCTCTAATTTTTGGATATAAGATAGGGCTTAAGTCGTACTTTGGGTTAGCCAAATTTGGTAATTTTTGGAGGTGTCTAGACTAGGTTAAGATAGAGTTTGATTTGGATCAAACTCTTGAGGGAAGTGTCCTAGGCACCCTGGACTCTTTCTTATCCCTTCATGTTGCTACCTTTGGAGATGTTTTTGGTCGACCAAACCTGATATAAATTTGGTTGGGGATGTGGGCTATCAGCTCTAGAGCCTTAAGTTATCAAGCAATTTGATTACTTGATGAAATGGGACTCTAAGTTGCCATAGGAGTCTATTTAAAGACCCTACATCCTAGGGCATTTAATTTTTGATCACCATGCCCATATGTTAAAGGAATTAGATCTAGGGTTTCACAGGTAGATCTTGAATCTTTTTCGAGATCTTACAATGAAAGACTTCAATAAATCTAAAATTTATTTAAATAACCATGTAAACATCTAGATCTTAGATCTATTACACGATCAAGGTATGATATTAAATCAAAAATTAAAATTAAATAAAAAAGAAAAAAGGTTGATCAAATCAACCTAGATCTATACTACGTCAAATGTAGGTATATAGTTTATTGATCAGATCTATTAGCTGAGCAAGTTTAGATGTTCTAACTTGCTGATCCAAGCTTGAGGATGAAGTTACAAGCCGCACATGCATCCAGCCTCTAGGAGCCATCCACACGAGCCTACAATCTTTGATCTGAAGTTCGATGCAGGAAATCAGCACAGCATGCTCGTACTGTGCTGATCCTTCTTCGATGGTCGATTCGTTGCTCCCTTTTTCAAAATTTGGACTCTTCGAAATATGAGAAGAAAGATGAGAGTTTGCTGATCTAAGACTCTCTCAAAAAAACTCAAAAGAAAGGAGGAGAGATTGAAAATAAAATAGCCCTAGAAGAAGACCCTCTTCTTCTTCTCTTTTCTCTCACCTAGACACCTAGTTTGATGTCTACGAAATTCCCATTCCCAAGAATCCTCTTCCTCTAATTTTTGCACACCCCAATTATCTCCCAATGCTCTATATTTTATGAAAAAATTAGAATAAATTTCATCCAATAAATATGGAAAAAGAAGAGTCTAATTTAGATCAAATTCCTAGACAAGGAATATCCAAACATAAGAAGTTGTTGGGGCACCCAACTCTTGGGCGCCTACTCCACAATTTTTAGTGTGGACCAGCAAGAAAGGGTGCACAAGAAAGGAGATTATTTTTATAAAATAAAACAAGAATTAATTAAAAGAGGGGGCGGCACTCAAAGGAAGATATTTTGGTCAATAAGGATTC
The DNA here is from genome assembly GCA_006176705.1 of Cocos nucifera. Classification (NCBI taxonomy): domain Eukaryota; kingdom Viridiplantae; phylum Streptophyta; class Magnoliopsida; order Arecales; family Arecaceae; genus Cocos; species Cocos nucifera. Next base: position 22,693 of record QRFJ01005535.1, on the reverse strand, counting down.
TATCTCATAGAATCCTAAGCAAAACCAATTCCTCCTTTGACTTGGTCATCCACCTAACTTTCAAATATGACTTGGAGGGAGAGAGGAGGCACAAAAATCAGGAAGAAAGAGATTTTTCATGAAAAATACCTAAAAAATAGGTATGGGGGGCATTGGGACCAATGTGGTGCAAGGAGATAAGGAGTCCTAGTCACACTAGGACTCCTATTTTGACTTGGTCAAACAAGATATTTTAACCAAATAAAATTAAGATTAAACCAATATAATTAAATAATATCCTAACCCATTTAAGGATTTAATTAAATTAGATTAAATAGATTTAATTCTAATTTATTTTTTAATCAAATTAGAAAATTGGGTTAATTCGAGTGCTAGTTAGAGTAGGACTAGTTCTTCCTTGCACTTAGCTTATCCAATAAACCAATTGAACTTGATCCAATCAAGCCCAAACAAAATCAAATTAAATAATATTTAATTAGACTTAATCTCACCCTATTGGCTTAATCAAATTAAGCCAATTAGTAATCTAATTGCTAATTGATCCTCCTATAACACTTGCACTAGGTTAAACACCAATCGTAATAATTGTTTAATCCTAGAATGATTCTTAATCGTTGATCAACCATCTGATCAGATCATAAGCTCTAATGTGTCCGACCTCATAGGTCCGATCCTAAACTGGTGGCATAGAAATAAATTTTTGTATCAATCAAAGTGACCATCTAGCAATGACATCCAACGGTGAGATAGGTCGAAGGTGTAGAACACCATCCTTAAAACCCATGTGGATATACCTTCCATATAATTCATCCCCTTGACCACAATACTTGTAAGACACCTCAGAGTTCAACTATCAACTCTGATCAGGTTGTCCATATTGTATTTCAAAATATCAAATCCATCATATGGATTACCTTGGCCAATATTTTGCTATATTGAAACACAGTGATACATTCTTCTCCAACTTTTGGAGTGGTCAATTCCATCTTGATCACACTCCAACTTTGCATGTACTTGACTGTGCCCAAAAGCCTTTCGTTGCTGAATTACAAATTCAGTTAGTCTGATACCAATGTATAGTGAGTTGCTTGCAAGTCACTAAGGTGATCTCAGGTCTAAGGGATACTTATACCTATATCCCATCAGAGACATTCTTGACAGCAGAATGCTCTGAATTTGGTCACGTTCAATGATGATGTACCCATACATCTCATTTGTATGCTATACCAGTATCTCCACATACCTTGGTTAAGAGAACAACCAACCTATATGGCATATAGCGACCTATGCTCGATAGACGCTATCGTCCTAATTAACGGCCTATCATTTGGTCATGAACAAATTTAAGGTCTAATCGATAAATCATCTCTTTATCAAAACTAAATAGTCCTAAGAACTTCATCACAACAATGAAGTTCATTAGAAGATGTAAACTTATAATGAAAAAAGATGCCAAAGTATTTTTCATTAATTAATAAATCAATTACAATATCTCAACCATCAACAGGCTGACAATTAGCTTTAGGACATAATTTCCAATAACTCCCACTTATCCTAAGGCCACTCGGCATAGTATCTAATACCCATCTTTGACTTATGATTGTCGAACTCCTTGATTGCCAGGGCTTTAGTGAATGGGTCGACTTGGTTCTTCTTTCTGTCAATCTTCTGAAGGTCGACGTCACCATGATCCATGATCTCATTGATCAAATGTAAGTAGCACAGAATGTGCTTTATTCACTGGTGTGCCTCGGTTCCTTTGCTTGAGTTATGGCACTAATGCTATTGCAGTAGAGTAGGATTGGACCATCAATGGAGGATGCTACTCCGAGCTCGATGATGAACTTCCTCAGCCACACAGCTTCCTTTGCTGCATCTGATGCTGCCATGTATTCTACTTCGCAAATAGAGTCAGCTACTGTATGCTACTTGAAAATTTTTCAGTAGATGGCTCCACCATTTAGAGTAAAGATATACTCCGACATACTTTTACTATCATCATGATCATATTGAAAGTTGGAGTCTATAAACCCCATAAGCTTCAGATCTGACTCACCATAAACCAACCATTGATCCTTAGTATTTCTCTAATACATAAGGATGGTTTTAACCACCTTTCAGTGATTTTCTTCAGGGTCAGACTGGTATCTACTCATTACTCCTAGTGAGGATGCAACGTCTTGTCTCGTACATGTCATTGCATACATAATAGATCCCACTACCAAAGCATATAAAATTTTACTCATACGCTCTCTCTCTTCAGGAGTTGTCGGACAATCCTTCTTAGAGAGAGAAATTTCTTGGCCTATTGAAAGATAGCCCTTTTCAAAATTCTTCATGCTGAACCTCTTCAGCATAGTTTCTATGTATGTGGATTGGAACATACCAAGCATCCTTTTTGATCTATCCCTATAGATCTTTATCTCTAGGATGTAGGATGCTTCACCCAAGTCCTTCATGGAGAACTGTGATTACAATCAGACTTTTATTCTTTGCAGTATGGGGATATCATTCTCGATTAAAAGAATATCATCCACGTACAAAATAAGGAATACCACTGCTGGACCATTTGCCCATTTATAAATGCAAGGTTCTTCTTCATTCTTAACGAAGCCATACATTTTGATCACTTTATCAAAATGCATGTTCCAACTCCAAGATGCCTACTTCAATTCATAAATAAATCTCTGAAGCCTACACACCTTGGACTCATCTATGGATGTGAACCCTTTAGGTTGTATCATATACACCTCTTCGGTCAGCTCTTTATTTAGAAAAGCTATCTTCACATCCATCTACCAGATCTCATAGTCCAGCAACGGCAAGCATGATCTGAATGAACTTGAGCATTGCCATAGGGGAGAACATCTCGTCATAGTCGATACCATAATGTTAACGATATCCCTTGGCAATCAGACGAACTTTATAGATCTCCATCTTTTCATCTACGCCCCTCATCCTTTTGAAGACCCATTTACACTCAATGGGTTTAACCCCTTCAGATGGGTCAACTAATGTCCATACATCATTAACCTTTATGGAATCCATTTTAGATCTTCTAGCTTTTAACCATTTCTCAAAGTCGGATCTCTACATTGCATCCAGATAAGTGACCGAGTCCTCAACATTCTCATCAAGTTTGATGGGATCACCATCCTGGACCAAGAATCCATTGTATCTATCTAGATGGTGGGGTACTCTGCTGGATCGCCTTAATGGTGTGGATTCACTAGGCTTTGAATCTAATCTGATCAAATTTGACTTAGGTTCAACATTCTGTGTCGAACTTTCTACCTATTGAACTTCATCAAGTTCAACCTTAGAGGCAACAGTTCCTTCATCAAGAAACTTCTTTTCCAAAAAGATTTTCCTAAGGCAGACGAATACCTTTTGTTCATCAGCATGGTAGAAATAGTATCCTTTGGTCTCTTTTGGGTACCCTATGAATGTACACTTATCAGACCTAGGTCCAAGTTTGTCTGTAACTAACCATTTGACATAAGCCGGGCACCCCCAAATCCTAAGGTGTGAAAGTACTAGCTTACATCCTATCCATATCTCATATGGGATTTTAACTACAGACTTACTTGGAACCCTATTTAATAGATAACAAGCCGATTCGAGTGTATATCCCAAGAAGGATATTAACGAGCTGGCAAATCCCATCATGGATCGGACCATGTTTAGTAGAGTCCGATTTCTCCTTTCAGACACACCATTATGCTGTGGTGTTCTAGGAGAAGTCCATTGAGAGAGAATTTCATTCTCTCCTAGATATATGAGAAACTCATCAGAAAGATATTCTCCTCCTCGATCAGATCGAAGAGTTTTAATACTCTTTTCAATTTGTTTCTCTATTTTACTTCAGAATCATTTAAACATTTCAAAAGAATTTGACTTATGTTTCATTAATAGACACATCCATATCTGGATAGATCATCTGTGAAAGTGATGAAGTAGACATATCCACCTCTGGCACTTGTGCTTATTGGTCCACATATATTAGTATGTACTAGATCTAAGAGCTCATTGGCTCTCTCACCTTTTTCAGTAAAATATGACTTGGTCATTTTATCAAGAAGACAGAACTCATAGGTTGGAAGTGATTCACAATCATTAACTTTGAGGATTCCCTCCTGAGTCAACCTATTTATCATGTTCTTATTTATATGACCTAGCCTACAATGCCATAAGTAGATATCTGATACACTATCTAATCTAGAGTGCTTGCCAGTAGAATAGACTACATTAACAGTTTGTGATAACATATATATACCATTGTTCAATTATCCATAAAAGGTAGTAACACCATTCATAATGACATTATAAACTCATTTTTTTATTAAAATTTCATAATTGTTCATGGCCAAAAGGCCTAGAGAAATAATATTTAAAAAAAAACTTAGACAAAAATGACAATCACTAGGAACAATGGTATGAGATTCAAATACAAGTTTCAAATTTTCTAAAGCTAGAATTGGAACTAGTCTTCCACCTCCAACATTCAGGAATCTCTCGCCTTGCTCGAATCTTTTACTGACCTGCAATCCTTGCAACAAATTGCAAATATGGTAAGGGCTACCGATATTCAATACCCAATCAGTAATATCATAAATAGAAAAATTATAAGGAGTTATTATATGAATACCTTATCCAGCAATAGCTTGCTTCTTTCTCTGCCTGTTCGGATCTAGAGAGGTAATGTACTGAGGATAGTTCCTCTTCTAGTGCCCCTACTTCTTACAAAAGAAGCATTCGGCTTGACTCTTATCGAGCTTGGTCTTTGGGGTCTGAGCTTGCATGAGTATCCTAGCATTAACATGCACCTTCTTGGCTTTCTTACTCTTATTCTTCTTTCCTTTCCTAAAGGATCGAGAATGAGAAGATAAACCTTCCACTAAGTTTACCGACTTCTTATGGAGTTGGTTATCCTTTTTAAAGTTTTGAAGTAACCCCAGTAACCTATGGTAGTCCACTTTAGGCTTTGACAATCTATAATGTGTAAGAAATGGGAGATAAGACTTGGGCAGCAAGTTCAGTATTGCATCTTTTCCAAGTTATTTGTGCAAGGAAAAGCCAAGCTTACTCAAGCGCTCTATCTGCTCGATCATGTACAATACATGATCAGTGACAGAGGCACCATCCTACATTCTGGCACTGAAGATTGCACAACTAGTCTTGTGCCTCTCAATGTCACTGGGTATGCCAAAAAATCCTCCAACACTTGGAGCATTTCATTTGGTTAAGCTATCTCAAACTTGTGACTGAACTCATCTCTCATCGTAGCCAGCATAATGCAGCACACCGTGGTTCAGTCACTGAGCCACTTTTGATAAGTGCCTTTGACTATTCTATGTGAATTGACAGCTGGCTCCTCAGGTGCAGGATCCATCAGCATATATAGGATCCGTTCATACTCCAGGACAATCTTCAACTTTCGATACCAGCTACTAAAGTTGGATCCTACCAACTTATCATTATCTAACAATGATCGAAGCGATAGACAAGTGGCCATGTCTAAGCAAAGAAAAATCAAAACCTAATTAATAATTGATTCATTAAATCTAAAGATTTGGACTTTAATCAAAAGGATTCTTCCACTATTTTATTTTAATTGATAGCCTCTACCTCCAATTCGAAAAATTATCCTAATTTCTTAGTAGGTACTAGAATCCATATAGACTGTACACAAGTCCAACTTTGGTTGTTCCACCCATGTACATCTAAGGATAGGTTCATAACTAATTATTTCTCTAAATAATTTTTAGTAATTAAATTTTACTCAGGCCCTGATCAGTTAGCTTTGGCCTTCTTAGAAAAGGGTCCAGTTAGATCCAACCATTAACATGACCATACTTGACCCATCCAACTAGTGAATGATCAGGCCAAACATTGGTTGGCCTACCTGACCACCATTTAGAAAGATGAATACATGAGATTGTATAATGAATGATAATTCCATCAATCGATAAGCACCAGGCCTTTGGGCCTCTAATGATTATCCAATTGATGGACCCATCATCATCCACCTTAATGGGAGGCTATAATCCAATTATCATATAACTATTTCATTTTAGGAACCTAATAATTTTAGAGGATTTATTTATAGAAGTGAGTAGGTCAGATTAACCAGCTTCTCATGATCCTTCCACTAACTGCACCAAGTCAGCTTAAGGGAGACCATTAATAGGCTAGTCTAGGAGTACCTAAATCAGTCAAACTGATTTACCTAGCTGACATGGGTTAGCTCGAATAGTCAAGCGATCTGATTAAAACATAATCTCACCAAGAGGCCAGGTAAGTTCAATCAGTGGAAGGATCTGCTAGGCTTGCCTTAGATACCATCAGAAATGGCTAGGTAAATGGGCTGCCAATTAAAAACCACTAGTTTGATTTACCTTAGACACTAATTGGTTTAATTAGTTTCAATTAGATCAACCTAACAGTTTGTGCTAGATCGCGTAGCAAAGAATCAAGTCCATCTTGGGTCTTGTTAAAGACATGGACTTGACCAACTACAACTATTGTAATTAATCTAGAGAATCCTTGACCTAATCTAAGACAACAATTGATTAGATTTAGTCAATTCTCTAATTAAGTCCATTCTTTAATCTAACCTTAGGTCTAACCCAATTAATGGATCTAATCCTCACTAACTCATTTAACCCAATGTGTTATGATTTGTATCTTAGGATCTTCAATTCACAATCCTAGATCCTAATCAATCAACTTCTTAATTCTCAATTAAGTTTTGGGCTAAGGGTTTGGATTCAACTTTTTAAAAATGATTTTCATGTTTGTAAATGGTTTTTATTGAAGAAAAATCCTAATTTCTCGGACCAGGTTCGTTTAGATCTGATCGGATCAAGAAATATATTTCAAAATTTTTTCTCTCTAATCTAGATCAGATCTGGGATATTTCAGATCTGATCTTTATTATTTTAATAATTAAAATAAATTTAGATAAATTAAATTAAATTTATTTTACCTTGACGTAGGGTAATTCCATTATCCGTTGATGATCCTATAAGCAGTGGAAGGTTCTAGATCTAGCCATGCAAGTGCCTAGCCTCTACTGATATCCACTCAGGCTGGATCTGAAGATCCTTTTCTTCTCTATCACATCTCCAAAAATCAGATCTAGATCTAATTTGGAGGATCTTTAAAATACCTTTTGAAGATCAGCAGTTGTCCTTTGCAGCAGCGCAGCCTTCTAGCATTCTGTCGTCTTTCTCTTGTCTGGATTGCACCAACCAAGATTCCAAACTACTTTAGACGTGGAGAGGAGAGAGAGAAGATGGGCTTGGCATGGAGGAGGAGGAGAGAACCAGCCTTGGGCATGGGATTTTTTCTTTTTTTTTTCAATGCTCTTTGGGTTGGGCGTAGGGTCTTATTTATAGACTATGCATGATCCAACTCCTCTTCTTCCTAACCAATCATAACCCTTTACGAAATTAGATCTAAATCTGATTGGTGAGAATAGAGTCCCTTGGATTCCTCCTTAGATAGCACCCAAGACCAATCAAACATGGTTCTTAGTAGAACTCTAATTGGAATCCAAAAAGGAGATGGAGTCCCTTGTCCAACAAGGACTCCTAGGCGACCTCCTGGGCGCCACCCTTGGCGTGCGCCCTCTCCTTGCCAGGTTCTGGCAGGGGGACAAGCCCCCACCAGCTCTCCAATAGGTGCATGACATGTGGACAAAAGTCAAAGTGTCAATGGTCAACATTTGACCAGTCAAAGGTCAACTTTTGACCAAAGTCAAAGGATGAAAAATGGTAGGTGATCCAAAAATGGCAGGTAATTGTCTTACAAAATAAGACAACCTTTTTTCTAACCTTGGACAAGCCTCCAGTCAGACCATAGTGAAGGCCTCTGATCGAGCACAAACTCCTTTGGCTCAGTCAGGACAACTATTTATGATAGTAAAAGAAGAACGTTAGGTTCAATCGAGTGCTAGCACGATTTTCTTGAACCTAATTGAATCTCATTCAGATCAATTGAACTGGATCAGTTCAATTGATGATCACCAGATTCAAACCCTTGTTTGTGTGATCCCAGTTAGGTTCAGTTCTATATGGTAATGGGATATGTCATGATCTCTATCATCGACATCATCGAAACTCCTTTCGATGGATCAGAACTCTTCTGATTCGAACAGCTAGAATGATCGATCATCTAAATCATTCTAATTGCTCCCAAAATCCACCAGTGACACCTAGCAGTATATGGTGGCAACCCATCAGAGCTGAATGCAAACCTCTTGGTGCAGCTACCTGTGTGATTAAGTTCTTCTATCTTGAGCCCCGATCAGATTAGGGTTAAGGTGAACTCGTCAAACCCTAGTCTTCTATCATATGATGTAATCATTCGATTCAAGTCCGATGTGAAAACCTAAATAGAAACTCTTTCTATTATTTCACTCTGCCATGGCCATGGGCTTCTAGGACTTGATTCTCATGATCATCATAGGGCTGCTCCTCTACCACCGAGGTAGATAGATTCCATCTTGATGCAATCCAGTTCCTACAATGAACATGCTATAGCCAACATACACCTCAGGATTCCATATGGCTAGGAGATCCGAGTAATGGTGTAGTCAAACTATAACACCCTCAAGGTGAACTGCCGATGCACCTCAGGTCAAAGAACCAGACACACTACTGCAGCATCGAGTCAGTCATTGACGAGAAGGTAGACTTCCTAATGACTACTCGAGGTGGTCACGCTCAGTGCCCTCGTTCTCTAACGAGTACCTGTACTCTCGCTCCGGTGTCTCCACACCATAGACTCAAGACTCATCTACTAAAGAGAAGCGATTGTACACCAACCTTTCCGGATCAATCACCATCCTCGTGATGATCCTATGGTCGGGAGCATTTTATGAGTTAATAATGATTATTCATGTCTTAAATTTTCAACTCTTGAAAATATGAATTATCATTACCATTAACTCAAAGGATGTATCACAGACACTAAATACACATATGTGATAGAAAATAACCCATTTTATTGATTATTAGTCAAAATTATAATTTTGCCCCTAGAAGTGTATTACAAGTGTCAGCCAATTCTGGCTTCTAGGGCACATATATCTAACAATCTCCCACTTGTCCTAAAGCCAATTGGCTACAAGTCTAAGTCCCATCTTCTCAAGGTGGGCTTCGATCTTCTGCTGGCCCAACGGCTTTGTAAGTGGGTCTGCCACATTATCTGTGGAGTTGACTCTCTTGACCTCGACGTAACCCTTCTCGAGGTAATCGCGGATGAGGTGGTATCGCCGCTCAATGTGCTTGGATTTCTGGTGAGACCTCGGCTCCTTAGCAAGGGCTATGGCGCCATTGTTGTCGCAGTATAGAGGAATGGCATCTGATGGCATTACTCCAATTTCTGCAGCAAACTTCTTGTACCAGAATGCTTCCTTTGCAGCCTCTGATGCAGCGATATATTCTGCTTCCATGGTGGAATCTGCTATCACTGGTTTGCTTGGAACTCTTCCAGCTGACAGCACCACCATTGCACACAAACAGACTCCCAGATGTCGACTTTCGATCATCTATATCGGACATGAAATCCGAGTCTGTGTATCCCTGGACTTGGAGTTCTCCGTTACCAAAGACCAACATTATATCCTTAGTTCTTCTCAAGTACTTAAGGATACATTTCACAGAAGTCCAGTGTTCTTCACCTGGATTTGACTGATATCTGCTTGTGACACTCACAGCATGGGCTATATCAGGTCGTGTACATAGCATGGCATACATGAGGCTCCCTATTGCAGAAGCATAAGGGATCTTGCTCATGCATTCTATTTCCTCAGGTGTGCTAGGGCACATCTTCTTGGAAAGATGAATACCATGTCTGAAGGGTATTAATCCCCTCTTAGAGTTTTCCATACTAAACCTCTTTAGTACTTCCTCTATGTACATCTTCTGTGAAAGTCCTAGCATCCTATTCGGTCTATCCCTATAGACCTTAATTCCTAGAATAAAGGATGCTTCACCTAGGTCTTTCATGGAGAATTCCTTGGACAACCATATTTTGACTGATGTCAACATGGGAATATCATTCCCAATAAGGAGGATGTCATCCACGTACAATACGAGGAAGACAACAGCGCTCCCACTGACCTTTTTGAAAACACATGGTTCCTCTTCATTTTTGATGAAACCAAACTTTTTGATCACATCATTGAAATGAGTGTTCCAGCTCCGAGATGCTTGCTTAAGTCCATATATGGACCTTTGCAGCTTGCAAACCTTGTGATCAGTATCACTGGATGTGAAACCTAGCGGCTGTTCCATATAGATATCTTCCTCAAGATATCCATTTAAGAATGCCGTTTTCACGTCCATTTGCCATATTTCATAATCGAAATAGGCTGCAACAGGCAAGCAATGTGCGGATGGATTTTAGCATAGCCACTGGAAAAAAGGTATCCTGATAGTCAATGCCTTCGCGTTGACTATAACCTTTTGCCACTAGTCTAGCCTTGAATGTCTCCACATTCCCATCTGCACCAATCTTTCTCTTGAAGATCCATTTACACCCAATAGGTACTATACCTTCTGGTGGATCTACCAAGGTCCAGACTTGGTTTGAGTGCATCGAGTCAATTTCTGACTGCATTGCCTCTAGCCATTTCTCGGAGTCGATATCTGATATCGCCTCGTTGTAGGTTTTGGGATCATCACCATGAGCACCATTACCTACGAGGAACATTTTCTCTACTTCCTCTGAAATAATACCTAAGTATCTTTCAGGGGGATGGAAAACTCTTTCCGATCTACGAGGTGGAGGAGGTAGTGTTCTTATTGGCTCAACCTGATTTGGTTCCAATTGGTCCTTAGCTCGTTGTACTTGTGAGACTTTCTCATCAAGCTTAATCTGCTTTCCAATGCCGCTATCTTGAATAAACTATTTTTCAAGAAAGATGGCATGTCGACTCATAATCACATTATGGTCTTCTGGAATGTAGAAATAGTATCCTAATGACTCTTTAGGATATCCTATGAATCGAGCTCTGAAAGGACCTAAACTCTAACTTGTCCGCTTGTTGTCTTTTGACATGAGCCGGACAACCCCAAATTCTGAGATGACTCAGACTTGGTTTCTTACCGTGCCATATCTCATACGGTGTGGTAGGAACGGTTTTAGAGGGAACCCTATTCAGTAGATAAATTGAAGTTAACAATGAATGTCCCCAAAGAAAATCAGGGAGGTCTGTGAAGCTCATCATGGATCGGAACCATATCCAATAGAGTCCGATTTCTCCATTCTGAAACCCCGTTGAGTTGAGGTGTTCCTGGTGGAGTCCATTGAGAGACTATGCCATTTTTCCTTGAGATAGTCTAGGAATTTCCCGGCTAAGGTATTCACCTCCTCGATCTGATCGAAGAACCTTAATGGGTTTTTCTAGTTTATTTTTCTACTTCATGTCTGAATTCTTTGAACTTTTCAAAAGCTTCAGACTTGTGTCTCATAAGATACACATACCCATACCTAGACAGATCATCGGTAAAGGTAATGAAGTAGACAAAATTGCCTCTAGCCGGCACATCAAATGGGCCGCACACATCAGTATGTACTAGGGCAAGGAGATCTGTGGCCCTCTTCCCCATGTCCAACAAAAGGGAGTTTAGTCATTTTGCCTTGAAGACAAGATTCACAAGTTGGATATGACTCAGAAGTCAATGGACTCAATAGCCCATTTTTCTCCAATTTGTTGATCCTATCTTCTGCTATATGACCTAATCTCAGGTGCCATAGATATCTATCGTTTGGACTATCCCTAGGTCGTTTGGCATTCACGTTTTGCTCGATAGTTAGAACAGGTACATCAATATGTAGCTGATAAAGACCATTAATAAGGAAACCATTTGCAATTTTATTTCTTTCATAAAGAATGTTACAATGGTCCTTAAAGAAGGTAATCACATAGCCTTCTAGTGCTAAGCATGAAACAGAAATCAAATTCCTGCTAGCTGCAGGCACATAATAACAGTCTTTCAAAACTAAGTCTAAACCAGATGGTAATCGAAGAGGGTATGTTCCCACGGCTACTGCAGCAACTCTTGCTCCATTACCGATGCGTAGGATCATGTCTCCATCCCTCAGCCTCCTGCTATCCTCAAGACCCTGCATGGAAGTGCACAGATGAGCACTAGAACCAGAGTCAAGCACCCAACTGGATGCAGAAGAAACCGTAAGGTTAGACTCAATAACGAGCATACCTCCAGAAGGACCTTCCTTCTTGTTCTTCAGGGTGGCCAGGTAAGTAGGGCAGTTCCGCTTCCAATGGCCGTCGCTGTTGCAATGGAAACACTTTCCTTTGCCATCGACCTTTCTTCTTCGGCTTCTGCCTTCTTCTTCTTTGATCCTTCTTCCACCTTCTTGCTTTTTCACAGACTTCTTTTTCTTTCCATAAGACTTTCTTTTGGAAGAAGTCCATTCCATAGCAAGAACTGAGCCTTTAGAACCTTTCATAGAAAGCTCAGCGGTGAACCAGCATATTCATTAATTCGGCCAAGGAATTTTGAAGTTTATGCATGTGGTAATTCATGATGAATTGCCCATATGCATCAGTCAAGGATTGCAGAATAATATCGTTCTGCAGATCCAAGTCTAACTTCACACCGAGCTTCTCAAGCTCTTCCATGTCCTTGATCATCATGTCAGACAGTGATCTTGGACTGACTGCCCATCACGCATCTTAGCCTTAAAAAGTCATTTCGTGACTTGATATTTGGCTGCGCGACTCTGTTCACCAAACATCTCCTGCAGGTGAGCCAACATTTGGCGAGCAGTCCCGATATCTTCATGTTGGCGCTGGAGCTCATCAGACATCGAGCCCAACATGTAATATCTGGCCTTATTATCTTCGTCTATCCATTTTTTCCAGAGACGCTCTCTGTTCAGTGGATGGACGGGCTGGTAAGGTGGGAGGGTCCTGGTCCAATATGGGTGTTAACTTCTCTGGAATCCCAAAACGAATTTTGTAGTTCCTGAGCCAATCTTTATAATTGGGTCCAGTCAGTCTATGTGTGTCCAGGATACGTGCCAATGGGTTGGACGCAGACATTTTTCCTATAGAGAGTCAAAGATTCTAGTTAGATACTGTAATTATGACTTGACCAATTTGTTTAGAAGATTTTATTTTTAAACAAATTAGCTCCCACTATTTTCTCGGATCCCTACACTCCCTCTGTAGAGATGCAAAAATCTCCATGATTAATGATTTCTAGTGGGTGGTGCGGTCTCACCAACTGACTCATCACCTCACCTAACAGTTATTGGTGATGGGTTAGCCAATGAGTGAACAACTCTTGTTCAATGATTCTCTAATCATGGTGCACCCAAACTTGGTCTCTAATTCATGAATCTCACCGTATCCGGAAATATTGATCCACTCCTTAGTTAAGTCAGACCCACCATTTGCATAGACTGGATTCCTAATTGAGTCTCTCACCGTATCCAGAATATTGAGCCCAACTCATCCTCCAGCCCATAGCATCCAATGCCTAATAGACATGGTTGCATCTTCTCGGTGCAACTGAGCCACTGTATCCAGCCGAGAACAATCAACCCCGGGAAGGGCCCGCACATCTACAATGGTGGAAGACCTCAGACTTAATCTTTTCTTAGGGAGAATTGATTCAGGTCTCATTAAACTAGACTTGTCATAGTCATAACAATTATGACTAACCTAGTGGCATGGGTTAGCTCGGATTATTGACCACCTCAGATCAGAACTGTGTCAACAGATATGGCCAGGTAAGTGAGATCCGGTGGAAGGAATATGCCATTAACTCGTACAAGAATGCATTCAGGTCGAGTAGCTTCCAATTAAAAACCAGTCGGTCGTATGTGCCAAACTTACCTTAGACACCAAATTGTTGAGCCAGAACCAATTGGGTTAGCCTACAATCCAGACTCTAACCTCTGAGCCTAATTAGGTCTTGCTTGATCGTGACTCGATCTTGACCCAGACTTAATCCTATTAGGCTGGTCAATTTAAGCATTGTTGATCCCATCTAACCAACTCTTGATTCGGTTTGATCAACCGCTTAGACCTAATTGAGCTACCCAAGCCCGAACCCAGTATTATGAATATGTCTTAGATCTAAAATTCTCAATTTTAGACCTAATTAATATTCCATAATCTTAATTTTTAATTAAGTAGGGTTCATAAACAAAATATGCACAATAAATCCTAGGGTTTCAGGATCTAGGGTTTTGCAGAAAGTAAGTTTTGGATTTCTGATTAAGGACGAACACGTGCAGCACCCCTACACATCATAAGAACACCCCATCGAATGGAAGGAGAGGGCCTTTAAACCCTTCTTCATTCTTATGACCGGACGGCCAAGAGGAACGCCTTAATCAGGAACATGTAATACTACAAAACAGTTTTAGATCTATATCATATATCTCATATACAAATTAGATCTAATCATGGCATATTTTGCATACATCTCATGTATCGAATCATGCATATTTTTAGATCTAAATTATCTCATAATAATCTAAAAAATTAGATTTAAATTGATCTTAATCAAAATAAATTCTAATCTAGATAATTATGTAGAACTATTCTACAACTAGTCTAGACATGCATCAATCATATCTCATATGATGTTTAAAATTAAATAATTTTTATTTGCTATTTTTTAGATGTTATTATAATAATTATAATATCAAAAAATAGTAAATAAATAGATCTAAAATATGATTTAATCAAATTAAATTGAAAACATGCAAGACTATTCTATAGAACTATTCTATTTTAGAACTAGTCATGCATATTTTCTAATCTTAGATCCAAATCATTTAATTTTAATTTTTTTCTGATTTCAGATCTGATCACATCTCATGTGACATCTGAAATCACTTATTTTTTAATTAAAATAAATTTAAAATTAGATCTAAATACTTTAGAACCATGGCTCTGATACCAGTTGAAGGGAAAATCCTGATTTCCCGGACCAGGTTCGTTCAGATCTGATCGGATCAAGAGATATATTTCAAAAATTTTTTTCTTGATCTAATCAGATCTAGAATATTTTAGATCTAATTTTTATTATTTTAATAATTAAAATAAAATTAGATAAATTAAATCAAATTTAATTTACCTTGATGTAGGGTAATCCTATTACCCATTGATGATCCTGTAAGCAGCGGAAGGTTCTGGATCTAGCCACGCAAGTGCCTGGCCTCTACCGGTATCCACTCAGGCTGGATCTGGAGATCCTCTTCTTCTCTATCACATGTCTCCAAAAATTAGATCTGGATCTGATCTGGAGGATCTTCAAAACTCCTTTTGAAGATCAGCAGTTGTCCTTTGCAGCAGTGCAGCCTTCTAGCTTTCTGATCGCCTTTCTCTTGATCTGGATTGCACCAACCAAGATCCAAAACTACTTTTGGACATGGAGAGGAGAGGGAGAAGATGGGCTTGGCATGGAGGAGGAGGAGAGAGAGCAGCCTTGGGGCGTGGGATTTTTTCTATTCTTTTTTTTTTTTTTCAATGCTCTTTGAGTTGGGCACAGGGTCTTATTTATAGACTATGCGTGATCCAACTCCTCTTCTTCCCAACCAATCACAACCCTTTATGAAATCAGATCTAAATCTGATTGGTGGAATAGAGTCCCCTGGATTCCTCCTTAGATGGCGCCTAAGACCAGTCAAACTTGGTTCTTAGGAGAACTCTAATTGGAATCCAAAAAGGAGATGGAGTCCCTATGTCCAACAGGGACTCCTGGGCGCCTCCAACTTGGGCACACGCCAAGGGTGGCGTGCGCCCTCCTCCTTGCTAGGTTCTGGCAGGGGGACAGGCCCCCACCAGCTCTCCAATAGGTGCATGACACATGGACAAAAGTCAAAGTGTCAATGGTCAACATTTGACCAGTCAAAGGTCAGACTTTTGACCAAAGTCAAAGGAACGAAGAAATGGCAGGTGACCAAAAATGGTAGGTAATGTCTTACAAAATAAGACAACCTTTTCTGACTTGGACAACCTCCAGTCAGACCATATGAAGGCCTCTGATTGAGCACAAACTCCTTTGGCTCAGTCAGGACAACTTATTTATGATAGTAAAAGAAGAACGTTAGGTTCAATCGAGTGCTAGCACGATTTTCCTTGAACCTAATTGAATCTCATTCAGATCAATTGAACTAGATCAGTTCAATTGATGATCACCAGATTCAAACCCTTGTTTGTGTGACCCAGTTAGGTTCAGTTCTGTATGGTAATGGGATATGTCATGATCTCTATCATCGACATCATCGAAACTCCTTTCGATGGATCAGAACTCTTCTGATTCGAACAGCTAGAATGATCGATCATCTAAATCATTCTAATTGCTCCCAAAATCCACCAGTGACACCTAGCAGTATATGGTGGCAACCCATCAGAGCTGAATGCGAACCTCTTGGTGCAGCTACCTGTGTGATTAAGTTCTTCTATCTTGAGCCCCGATCAGATTAGGGTTAAGGTGAAACTCGTCAAACCCTAGTCTCTGTCATATGATGTAATCATTCGATTCAAGTCCGAATGTGAAAATCTAAATAGAAACTCTTTCTATTATTTCACTCTGCCATGGCCATGGGCTTCTGGACTTGATTCTCATGATCATCATAGGGCTGCTCCTCTACCACCGAGGTAGATAGATTCCATCTTGATGCAATCCAGTTCCTACAATGAACATGCTATAGCCAACATACACCTCAGGGTTCCATATGGCTAGGAGACCGAGTAATGGTGTAGTCAAACTATAACACCCTCAAGGTGAACTGCCGATGCACCTCAGGTCAAAGAACCAGACACACTACTGCAGCATCGAGTCAGTCATTGACGAGAAGGTAGACTTCCTAATGACTACTCGAGGTGGTCACGCTCAGTGCCCTCATTCTCTAACGAGTACCTGTACTTTCACTTCGGTATCTCCAAATCGTAGACTCAAGACTCATCTACTAAAGAGAAGCGATTGTACACCAACCTTCCGGATCAATCACCATCCTCGTGATGATCCTATGGTCAGGAGCATTTTATGAGTTAATAATGATTATTCATGTCTTAAATTTTCAACTCTTGAAAATATGAATTATTATTACTATTAACTCAAAGAATGTATCACGGACATTAAATACACATATGTGATAGAAAATAATCCATTTTATTGATAATAGTTAAAATTATAATTTTGCCCCTAGAAGTGTATTACAAATGTCAGCCAATTCTAGCTTTTAGGGCACATATATCTAACATTTACAACATGGTTCTATCAATCAAGTTGCATGTTTGATTCATAATCAATATGCATGCAAAATAAACATAAAATTACTTTAGATCTAATCTAAATAGGTTCTTGTAATTGAAATAGTTTTAATAATAATCAATCATAAATCTTCCTAGATCAAATCTAACATATTTATGATGATTGAAATTAGATTAAAATATTTTTAATTAGATCATAAAAACAATCTTTTTGATCTAATCAGAACTCAACAGATAAAATTTGGAAGGAATATGATTAACTCAACAAGAACGCATATTTTCCAATTAAAAATCAGTCGGTCGTATTAAACTTACCTTAGCACCAAATTATTGAGCCAGAACCAATACTAGACTCTAACCTCTGACAACCTATTCACTTGACCCAGTAATCCTATTAGGGATAAAAGCATTGTTGATCCCATTAACCAACTCTTGATTCGGTTTGATCAACCGCTTAGACAATTGAGCTACCCAAGCCCGAACCCAGTTTATGATAGTCTTAGATCTAAAATTCTCATTTTAGACCTAATTAATATTCTAAATCTTATATTTAGGGTTCATAAACAAAATTGCACAATATTAGGGTTATTAGGGTTTTGCAGAAAGTTTTTGGGTTTCTGAATAAGGACGAATGCGCAGCACCCCTACACATCATAAGAACATCCCATCGAATGGGAAGAGAGGGCCTTTAAACCCTTCTTCATTCTTATGACGGACGGCCAAGAGGAATCTAATCAGGAACATGCAATACTACAAAATAGAGATCTATATCATATATCTCATATATAAATCAGACAATTATGGCATATTTTGCATACATCTCATGTATCAAATCATGCATATTTTTAGATCTAAATTATCTCATAATAATCTAAAAAATTATATTTAAATTGATCTAATCAAAATAAATTCTAATCTAGACAATTATGTAGAACTATTCTACAACTAGTCTAGACATGCATCAATCATATTCATATGATATTTAAAATTAAATAATTTTTATTTTGCTATTTTTTAGATGAATAACCATTATAATATCAAAAAATAGTAAATAAATATATATAAAATAAGAAATCAAATTAAAACAAAAACAGAAGACTTTTTAGAACTATTCTATTTTAGAACTAGATGCATATTTCCTAATTTTAGATCCAAATTATTTAATTTTAATTTTTTATGATTTCAGTTCACATCTCATGTGACATCTAAAATCATAAATTTAAAATTATATCTAAACACTTTTAGATTGCTCTGATACCAGTTGAAGGAAAATCCTGATTTCCCGGACCAGGTTCGTTCAGATCTGATCGGATCAAGAGATATATTTCAAAAATTTTTCTCTTTGATCCAAATTAGATATAAGATATTTTAAATCTAATTTTTATTATTCTAATAATAAAAATAAAATCTAGATAAATTAAATTAAATTAAATTTACCTTGACATAGGGTAATCCTATTACTCGTTTGATGATCCTAGAAGCAGCGAAAGGTTTTGGATTTAGCCATGCAAGTGCCTGATCTCTACCGGTATCCACTCAAGTTGGATCTAGAGATCCTCTTCTTCTCTATCACATCTCTAAAAATCAGATCTGAATCTAATTTGGAGGATCTTCAAAATAGCTTTCGAAGATCAGCAGTTGTCCTTTGCAGCAATGCAGCCTTCTAACTTTCTGTCGCCTTTCTCTCGCTTGGATCGCACCAACTGGATCCCAAACTACTTTGGGCATGGAGAGGAGAGGGAGAAGATGGACTTGGCATGGAGGAGGATGAGAGAAGTAGCCTTGGGGCATGGAAATTTTTCATATTGCTTTTTGAGTTGGGCGCGGGATCTTATTTATAGACTATGCGTGATCCAACTCCTCTTCATCCCAACCAATCACAATCCTTTGTGAAATCAGATCTAAATCTGATTTATGGGAATAGAGTCCCTTGGACTCATCCTTAGATGGCGCCTAAGATCAGTCAAAGTTGGCTCTTAGGGGGACTCAAATTGGAATCCAAAAAGGGATGGCGTCTTGTTCAACAAGGACTCCTAGGCGCCTCCAACTTGGGCAAACCTAAGGAGATGGAGTGCGCCCTCCTAGTTGCCAGGTTCTAGCAGGAGACAAGCCCCCACCAGCTCTTCAATAGGTGCGTGACATATGAACGGAAGTCAAAGTGTCAATGATCAACATTTGACTAGCAAAAGGTCAACTTTTGACCAAAGTCAAAGGACAAAAAATGGCAGGCGACCAAAAATGGCAGGTATTAACTTATAAAATAAGATAATTCTTTTTTAATCTGGACAAGCTTCAGTCAGACCAAGTGAAGGCCTCTGATCGAGCACAAACTTCTTTGGCTCAGTCAGGACAACTATTTATGATAGCAAAAGAAAAATGTTAGGTTCAATCGAGTGCTAGCTTGATTTTCTTGAACCTAATTGAATCTCATTCAGATCAATTAAACTAGATTAGTTCAATTGATGATCACCAAATTCAAACCCTTATTTGTGTGATCCAGTTAGGTTCAGTTCTGTATGGTAATGGGATATGTCATGATCTCTATCATTGACATCATCGAAACTCCTTTCGATGGATCAAAACTCTTCAGATTCAAACAGCTAGAATGATCGATCATCTAAATCATTCTAATTGCTCCCAAAATCCACCAGTGACACCTAGCAGTATATGATGGCAACCCATCAGAGCTGAATGTGATCCTCTTGGTGCAGCTACCTGTGTGATTAAGTTCTTCTATCTTGAGCCCCGATCAGATTAGGGTTAAGGTAATCTCGTCAAACCCTAGTTTCTATCATATGATGTAATCATTCAATTCAAATCCGATGTGAAAATCTAGATAGAAACTCTTTCTATTATTTCACTCTACCATGGCCATGGGCTTCTGGACTTGATTCTCATAATCATCATAGGGATGCTCCTCTACCACTGAGGTAGATAGATTCTATCTTGTTGCAATCCAGTTCCCACAATGAACATGCTATAGCCAACGTACACCTCAGGATTTCGAATGACTAGGAGACCGAGTTATGGTGTATTCAAACTATAACATCCTCAAGGTGAACTGTCGATGCACCTCAAATCAAAGAATCAGACACACCACTGTAGCATCGAGTCAGTCATTGACGACAAGATAGACTTCCTAATGACTACTCGAGGTGGTCACGCTCAATACCCTCGTTCTCTAATGAGTACCTGTACTCTCGCTCCGATGTCTCTACACCGTAGACTCAAGACTCATCTACTAAAGAGAAGTGATTGTACACCAACCTTTCAGATCAATCACCATCCTCGTGATGATCCTATGGTCGGGAGCATTTTATGAGTTAATAATGATTATTCATGTCTTAAATTTTCAACTCTTGAAAATATGAATTATCATTACCATTAACTCAAAGGATGTATCACAGACACTAAATATACATATGTGATAGAAAATAATCTATTTTATTGATTATAATCAAAATTATAATTTTGCGCCTAGAAGTGTATTACAAGTGTCAGCCAATTCTAACTTCTAGGGCACATATATCAACAATCTTCCACTTATCCTAAAGCTAATTAGCTACAAATCTAAGTTCCATCTTCTCAAGAGGGGCTTCGATCTTCTGTTGGCCCAATGGCTTTGCAAGCGGGTCTGCCACATTGTTTGTGGAGTCGACTCTCTTAACCTCGAAGTAACCCTTCTTAAGGTAATCACGGATGAGGTGGTATCGCCGCACAATGTGCTTGGATTTGTAGTGAGACCTCGGCTCCTTAGCAAGAACTATGGCACCATTATTGTCACAGTATAGAGGAATGGCATCTGATGGCATTACTCTGATTTCTACAGCAAACTCCTTGTACTAGAATGCTTCCCTCACAGCCTCTGATGCAGTGATATATTCTCCTTCCATGGTGGAATCTGCTATCATGGTTTGCTTGAAACTCTTTCAGTTGACAGCACCACCATTGCACACAAACAGACTCCCAGATGTCAACTTTCGATCATCTACATCGGACATGAAATCCAAGTCTGTGTATCCCTGGACTTGGAGTTCTCCGTTACCAAAGACCAACATCATATCCTTAGTTCTTCTTAGGTACTTAAGGATACATTTCACAGAAGTCCAGTATTCTTCATCTGGATTTGACTGATATCTGCTTGTGACACTCACAGCATGGGCTATATCAGGTCGTGTATATAGCACGGCATACATGAAGCTCCTTATTGCAGAAGCATAAGGGATCTTGCTCATGCATTTTATTTCCTCAGGTGTGCTAGCGAACATCTTCTTAAAAAGATGAATACCACGTTTGAAGGGTATTAATCCCCTCTTAGAGTTTTCCATACTAAACCTCTCTAGTACTTCCTATATGTACATCTTCTATGAAAGTCCTAGCATCCTATTCGTTCTATCCTTATAGACCATAATTCCTAAAATAAAGGATGCTTCACCTAGGTCATTCATGGAGAATTTCTTAGACAACCATATTTTGACTGTCGTCAACATGGAAATATCATTCCCAATAAGGAGGATGTAATCTACATACAATACAAGGAAGACAACAGCACTCCCACTGACCTTTTTGAAGACACACGGTTCATCTTCACTTTTGATGAAACCAAACTTTTTGATCACATCATTGAAATGAGTGTTCCAGCTCCGAGATGCTTGCTTAAGTCCATATATGGACCTTTGCAGCTTGCAAACCTTGTGATCAATGTAATTGGATGTGAAACCTAGTGGCTGTTCCATATAGATATTTTTCTTAGGATATCCATTTAAGAATGCTGTTTTCACATCCATTTTCCATATTTCATAATCAAAATAGGCTGCAACGTCAAGCAATGTGCGGATGGATTTTAGCATAGCCATGGGAAAAAGATATCCTAATAGCCAATGCCTTCACATTGACTATAACCTTTTGCCACTAGTCTAGCCTTGAATGTCTCCACATTCCCATTTGCACCAATATTTCTCTTGAAGATCCATTTACACCCAATAGGTATTATACCTTCTGGTGGATCTACCAAGGTCCAGACTTGGTTTGAGTGCATCAAGTCAATTTCTGACTGCATTGCCTCCAGCCATTTCTCAGAGTCGATATCTGATATCGCCTCGTTGTAGGTTTTGAGATCATCACCATGAGTACCATTACGTACGAGGAACATTTTCTCTACTTCCTCTAAAATAATACCTAAGTATCTTTCAAGAGGACGGAAAACTCTTTCCAATCTACGGGGTGGAGGAAGTAGTGTTCTTATTGGCTCAACCTGATTTGGTTCCAATTGGTCCTTAGCTCATTGTACTTGTGAGACTTTCCCATCAAGCTTAATCTGCTTTCCAATGCAGCTATCTTGAATAAACTATTTTTTAAGACAGATGGCATGTCGACTCACAATCACATTATGATCTTCTGGAATGTAGAAATAGTATCCTA